>CAWUFW010007336.1:940000-1022075 GCA_963921515.1 Calotriton arnoldi
CCTTGTGGCAGCAATGCCATGAGGAGGGTCTTCAGGGCATTGAGGGACCCAGCTACCTCTCGCTGGTGTGCAGCCGTGGCAGTCGCTCTGTCCGCCTGTGTCCGCTCCATGTTCTCCATGATCCTCCGCATGTGTCCCAACTCCCTGGCGAGATCGCTGGAGGCACTCTGACTAGACAGTCATTCTTGTCGCAGAGTCAGGACCCTAGCGATGTCAGCCATGGTCCGTTGGAGAGCATGGAGCGGACTGTGGGTGTCTGTTAGGGACTGTAAGTGGTCCCTGATGGGACTTAGACACCCACGTATGGTGTCTAGTTTGGCTGCCATGCGGTCGAACCCCACCTGCACCTGTTCAGCCAGCTTCTCCTGGCACCCCAACACATGGTGTTGGAAGGCCATGTGTTCATCGTGGGGGTCCTGGGAGGCAGCTGTGGTGGTGGGTGCTGCCTGCTGTGTGTGCTGTGCAGGGGGTGGGTTCTCCTCGTGGCAGCTGGGCTGCCCTGATCCTGGAAGTGGGCTGCGGAGGCTCTCCACGAGCTGTTGGAGGGCGTCGGAGTCGAAGGTGTGGTGGTCCTCTTCGTCATCAAAGAAGGGAGGTTCGGACTGCTCTGCAGGAGGTGTTGGATTTCCCCCTGCAATGTGTAGGGGAGATGCAGTTTAACATCGTGTTCACATGTATGTTGACGCATTGTACATGTTTACATTCAGACTGCATGACAGTGTACATTGTGAATGTTTGGGGGGAGCTGCCTATTTGATGCGGGACAGTGGACATTCCGACTACATCACGGATGTGTATTTGTACTTGTACATTGTCAACTCACGTTTCCCTGCAGTGCCAAATGTGATTGGCCAGTTTCTATGCACATGCGGCACCAGTTGTGTCCTCTGTTCTGTTGTGGACGTGTGGCGGTTTGTACCACATCGTTGTCAATGTTGATGTGCTCTGCATGTAATGTGTGTGTGCCGCATTTTGGGGGAGTCGCCCCTGCAGCTCTGATTTAGCTGTCCTTATCCCTTTCATGCGGTGTGCCTCTGGGTTCTGTGCTTATGCAGTGCTGAGATGTTGCATACCTGTGTGCATTGGTCTCTTGGTGGGAGTTGTGGGTCTGGGGCATGGTTTGTCCGCTGATGTGCTATGCTTAATTGTGCATGTGTGCCATTGTGCCCATCTCCCCCCGTCCCCCCAGTCCCTGGTAGTTACTCACCCTGTTGCTGTTCTGTCCGGTCATGTTGAGCAGTGTCCGGTCCCCCAACTCCTGCCACCGTCTCCCCACTGATGACTGTGGACACCATTTCCTCCATCTCGTCCAGCTCCTCCTGTGGCGCTGGACTCTCACCTCCAGTCTGCATTGCTGCCTTCCAATTGTTTGCGAGTTTCAGCTTGGTTTTGCGCTTCACATCATTCCAACGCCTCTTGACCTCGTCAATTGTCCTCTTCAGCACTCCGACTGCATTCCCCTTCTCCACGATGGTCTGCCATATTCCATTTTTATTGGCCAGTGACACAGTGGAGGTGACGAACAGTGTTTGATGGTGTTCTATCACCTCCATTATCAGGATCCTGTTTTCCTGCGGACTGAACTGCTTCTTCCTACTCTTCTTGTCCTTGCCGTTCCCTGACCCCGAGGTCCCTGGCTGTTCCTCCGGGGGGCTTGTGGGGTTCCGGTTGTCCTCTGTACTTGCTCCGGATGCCTCCATTGTGCTTCGCTGTTGTTTGGCTTTTGTTGGTATGTTTTTTTTCTACTTTTATAGTGCATTTTTCCTGCATGACGCTTGGGAATTGCAGGCCTGTGGCTGGTTTTCGTAGATTTTTGTATCGCGATTGGCGTCATCGCTACTATTTTCGCGTTGGGGTTTCGCGTTGTTGCGGTGTCGCGTTGTTTTTAACACGTTCATTTGACGCGTTGTCGTGTGACTATCGCATGGTACCGCCGTGTTGTGAATACCACGTTGACACGGAGTTGTTTTCCCGTGATAGACTGCGATGTGAAGGGTTGCGCTAAGCTACACTTGCGGTGGTTATCACACGTTCTTGAGAATATGCCCCAGAGCGGCATATGTACAAGCCCCTTGCGCCGCAGGTACGTCACTTTTAAAATGGGAAAAAGGGACGTACCGGCGGCGCAAGGGGCTTTTTATCATCCACATTTTTAGAGACTTCAAGGAGTTTGCATCATTTTTCAAGTTTATTTGTTTAGCCAACCTTATCAGGCAGACATCAGCTAGCTGAATACAGTTGGCGGGAGATGTTAAGATGTTTGTTATAGTTCAGATTGAAGTTTCCCAGGGTCATAAAAAAGGTGTAACGGAGAAAGTCAAAATTCACATCAAGATCATCAAAAATATTATCTGCGTTTCCAGGGGGGCAATTTAGGATGACGATGCATAGGTTACATTGAGATATGATTCTAAGAACTATATATTTATGGGATATGGGCAGAGGTCAAAGTATGGGCAAAATTAGTAAGTGAGGCATTTGTTGATGCCAACTCAGCTTCTTTTTCCTGTAAACAAAGGTGAACTAGTTGGTTTGGGGCGTAGCTCAGCGGACAGTGTCTTTCTGAGCTATCCATATCTTTGTAATCGAAATCAGGTGATTGGGTTGCAAGGGGAAGTAGTCAGTTGTGAGTCCGGTGTTCCAAAGGAAGTACGAGAATGCATATGCAAAGGGCTTGGTGTTCTGGAGTTTATAGTGCTTGTTGGGTGGTGCATCTAATGTGTGCAGTCATGTTGTGAGGAAGATTTTAGTGTGAAGTGGGGGGAGAAATAATTCATATTTATCGTCATGAGCTGTTCAAGGCAGAGGGGAAGTATGTTTTCCTCAATAGGCACATGCCCACAATAGAGATGGGAGCTACTCATGGGACACATTTATTTGCACAATCCATCTCGCCCCCACTTCTGAGGCTTTTTCTACCAGGTCATCTATTAATCCCGACACAGGTGCCAAAGTGACAAAATAATGGCACCTTCACCCTTATTGCTATGCACACCACCTGTTTCTGGCACCCTTCTTCTCCCAATATATTTGAAAGTGTTTGAAAATGGCCCCAGTGACATGTCAGTGAATACCATTGTCACTGTACTGGGCCACCGACTTTGTTATATACCTGGTTTCACTTTCGGCATGCGAAGATAGACATCTGAGGGATGACACTACTATCAAGATTTACAAAAACAGTTGTACGTACATAGAGATTGCTTTCCTTTATGCATATCAGCAATGCATCGACTGGGCTAAGAATGTCCTCCTTGGGCCCCCCATCACTGCCTGTTTTGGTGTTTGACATACTGACCCTTGCCTCTTTTATCTGTGTGGGGCTTCCAGACAATGCAGAAATATGAAGTCTTTAAGCACCTCAGTCTCTCTTTTTATGGTGCATTGTGCTTGGGTGTTCGCCCTCTTATATCTTGGGGCTTGGCAATGTAATTTTCACATACTGTAGCACATTTCTCTCCTCTGCCTATGTAAGCTTCATTTATTAGAGATAATACCAGATATATTATCTAGAATCAATCGCAGTTGTCAAATTCATCTCACAAAAAGTACATTTTTATTGTTATCTGCTTTAAGTCATAACAAAAATACAAAACATTTGCCAAATATTATGTCATACTATGACAGAAATGTGGAAAGGTAATATATTCTAACAGTAATGCTGCTCTATGCCGAAAATCACACTGAATAGCCTTAAATGCTTTTTACCTTACGAGTGTCGACTTGCCACAAGGCGGCAGCAGAAAGCACGAACACTGTTGTAGTTTATAGCATTTGAGATTCAAATATTTAGACATCAGAAAACATGAAACTGGCAAGTGTATACACTATTGGATATATTTTATTTGAAAAACGGTAACTTTCAAACTCATTTTAGCTAAAGAATAACGAACCAATGAAATTAACATGAGCTCACTTGAGTTATTTTAATACACGCATGAATTACAAATCTCCAAATGTTGCTTCAAACCGTACCATCAAACTATGCTTTAATATTAACTGCTGTCTATTTACATTTCTTGCTTTAATAGAGAAAGAAGTGTATTATTCTATCGGAGAGCCATTCAACATTCAAATAACAATAATATATACACCGCAATACGAAAATCTATTTTAAAATAAATGGCGAGTGAATGTAAGAGTCAATTAAAGCAGAACCATTAAAAAGCATAATTCATATGACACGCATAAAAAGATAAAAACAATGTACATTGCCTTTCAATATTTCACCTGCAACTTTCCCAGTTGTATATGTCCGGTATCCCCTAGTAACGTGGGTCATAGGCAACTGGACAACTGCATTACTATAGTCCTAAACTTCCTCTGCAGAGGTCTAAACTGCTACTGGGAGAAGATGGGTCCCTCAGTGGGGGGATATTTATCCAGAGGAGGAAGTACCCTCAACTCCAGGCCCAAAGATTCACTTAGGTGGTGGTGGTGCTGGTATCAGTTTCAAGCTACAACGTGGCACACCTTGGCAACGATTTGCGATGTGTTGTGTATGTGTGCTGATTCTATTGCTGCAAAGGCTAACAGTGGCACTGCTGGTGCAAGTTTCAGGCTGCAGTTTGTCACACATTGGCAATCACTTTGTCGGGGGTGGTTATGTTAGTGCTGCAGACGTCTGCTAGCAGTGACACTTACAGTGCAAAAATTGAACTAATTGGCATCAGAGGTGATGGCAACAGTAGTTGGGGCACATTTATACCCCCTTTGTGACCTCTGAGACGCGTTTGCAATTACCTGTCATTTTCATTTATTGGTCCAGTATCTATTAATCTATAGCCAA
Organism: Calotriton arnoldi; assembly: GCA_963921515.1. Classification (NCBI taxonomy): domain Eukaryota; kingdom Metazoa; phylum Chordata; class Amphibia; order Caudata; family Salamandridae; genus Calotriton; species Calotriton arnoldi. The sequence continues at coordinate 944,790 of CAWUFW010007336.1, forward strand.
TGCCATTATGCAAATACTACAATATTCATGGCAGGTTCCCAAAAATACAATACGCTGTATTTTAGTACAATAATATCATTAGTGGTGCCTCTGGGTCCCCTGTTGGATAGATCATTCTTTCCAATGGATGTACAGGAACAGTTTTCTGCCTTTAATGTTACTAGACTGTGCCTGTTGTGTTTTTTTGTCTTTTGCATGTAATTGTACTCTGGGTAAAAGTGTTCTGCATCTATGTACACATTGCGTTTCGCAGCCTTCCGCCTGCCTTCCACCCCATTATGCAGTAGCCTCCTTCCCACGTGGACCTTGTGATCCCCCCACTCCCTCCTGTCTCAAACACAGATAGGCCTTCACCTCCATAGTTCCTCTAAGTTGACCTGTCCCATGAGGCCTTGTGGGTTAAGTTGCCTTACCTTCCTGCTCTCTTAAGCAACACCTTATCCTATTTATCACCTTTCCCAGGATGTTCAGCCAGGGTTTCTCCTAAAGTCATGGGTATCTTCTTTGATTTGACCTGCTGGCACACAGAAGGGATTTGGCAAGGTGCCTCAATTTTTTCCTCACCTTCCCGTCCAATATTCAGAAGCACACAGCTTCTCAGAAATGACTTCCTGCAAACCAAACCCCAACCCAAGTTATCAGCTCCGATGGGTGTGGGCTGTTAGATTACATTGTACCAGCCGGTCATAGAGTCTACTGCTTAACAGGCGCCATCCTTTCCATTCTAAGGTCACATCCATACACTGAGACCTCCTTGTGGTGTGAAGATTACCCTTAGGGAGACCTCTTTATGGACCGTAGATCATTTTTGGGAAGCTTTGCTTTGCAGTGGGTTGCACTTTACCACTCCTAGGTGGCCCCTATAAGCATATAAAATGCTTGGTGTTTTTGAGAAGCTACATATTCCAGCAGTTTGCTCCTTTGCCACTTTTTGTTGGACTCCCTAGAATCACATTATTCTTGGTGGATGAGAAGCACCATCCCTGTTGCTCCTGGGTAGAAGCCATGGAACCATGTTACAGCTGCTTTTTTGGAAAGCTGCATCTTCCATTTGGTTTGCACTTCACTGCTCCTTGATGCATAACATACTTGGTAGTTTTTGAGGAGGCACACTTCCAATGGTTTGCACCCCTGTCACAATGCCATCTTTTAAAAGCGGGGTCTTCCACTTACTTGCACCCCTGATGCTCATTTATTAAAATAGTTTTTTTTATATAATTTTAAATGCATACTTAAAAAATACTTATTTTTTAAGTTTAATATTAATTACTTTTCATGATGTTGACTTTTATATGGGTTTTCGGTGGGGAGTGTTTTAGAAATGTTTTTTATATATTTGAACCTTACTACATTTTTAATATGTTAGAACTGGAGGTCTCTAGTTGACAGTTGTTTGTACCCTGTCTAAGAAGGGACCCTTATTCTAGTCAGAGTAAGGGAATAACACAGCTAAGACAACCCTTGCTCACCCCGTTAATAGATTGGCACGAGCAGTCAGGCTTATCTCAGAGTCAATGTGTAAAGCATTTGTACATACAAACATGGTGACACAGTGAAAACACTAGTTTAGAAATGTAATATTTATCTGAATAAAACAAGACCAAGGCAACAGAAATCCACATACAAAAGTAAAGATATCACTTTTAAAAGGTCCAAAAACAGTTCAGTCCATAGGAAAATATGGATGCGTCACTTTTATCACAAAGTACCTGGGATGCGTCAAAGACAAAAACAGGCGCAGGGGAGGTGAGGTGCTGGAAAAGCAAAGCAATACGTCGATTCCTTACTCCCAAGGGGGTGATGTGTTGGTTCCTTCCTGTCAGGGGAGGTGATGCATCGATTCCTTACTGCAGCCAGGGGAGGTGTTGCATCGGTTCCTTACTGTGAGGGGAGGTGATGCGTTGATCTCCGGACAATTGGCATCAGTTTCTTACTGCTGGGCCACGTCGATGAAGAACTGAGTGCACAGGGAGTTGAAAATACAGTTGAAAATACAGACGTGCTGGGTCGAGGCGGCGGCGGAACATGCACTGCGTCGATTTTCCAGCTGTGACAGAGCAGGGCTTGCTTGGGAGTCGGAGCGTGCGCCATGAACTTCAGTGACACAGTGCTTGGGACTTGGGCTGCAGCGATCTTTCAGGCGCACGGCAGGTGCAGTGTCAATTCTTTGGCCGCACAGTGGCAATGCATTGGTTTTTCAACTGCACAGCGGTCATGCGTCAGAAAAAAAAACAGCCACTGAATAGTCGATGTGTGGATTTTCTTGGTTCTTTAGCAGCCAAACCACATCCAAGGGCCCAGAACTGGAATTGGCACAACTTGGCAGGTCAGAACTCCCTGCAGAGTAGTTCAAGGGCTGCAGATGAAGTCTTTGACGGACGTGATTTGCATATGGCAAGGTCTAAACTGAGGTGGCATGGTGAGCAAAAGAATGATGGATTTAACCCAGATCTCTTGACTGGGGGTGAATGTTTTGATTTGTTCTGCATTCCGTCCATCAATTGTGTGTCTTTTGCTTTCTAAAAGTGGCATTTTCAAAAAAGCAATTTAAAAGCCAACTTTACTAAAAGATGTATTTTTAAATTGTGAGTTCAGGGGCCCCAAACTCCAAAACTCCATCTCTTCCCAATTCGAAGTTATACTTGTAAGACGTTACAAGGCAGCTCCAAGGATAACCTATGGGAGAGATAGTCCTTGCAATAGTGAAAGACGAAATTAGCAGTATTTCACTATCAGGACATGTAAAACACACCAGTACATGTTCTACCTTTTAAACACTGCACTCTGCCCATGCGGCTGCCATGGGCCTACATTAGGGATTCTTTACAAATAGTAAAAGGGAAGGTTTGGGCCTTGCAAGTAGGTGCACTTTCCAGGGTGACATGGCAGTTCCAATCTGCACACACAGACACTGCAGTGGCAGTTCTCAGACATGGTTGCAGTTACTCATGTGGGTGGCACAATAAGTGCTGCAGGCCCATATGTAGCGTTTGATTTACAAGCCCTGGGCACACACAGTGCACTTTACTAAGGACTTACTACCAGTAAATCATATATGCCAATAATGGATAACCAATTACAGATACAATTTACATAGGGACCACATGCATTTTAGCACTGGTCAGCAGTGGTAAAGTGCCCAGAGTTCTAAAACCAGCAAAACGAAATGCAGCACACAGTAAAAAACACGAGGTCAGAAGCAAAAAAAGAACAGAGGAAAAACACACCAAAGATCTCAGGTCTAACAAACTTTGTATAATTGTATTAAATATCCATTGTTTAGGTTTATATTTCGGTAACAATTTATAGGGGTTACTGCTGAATAGCGTTTTAAAATGTAAAAAAAATAATTTTGTTTTAAATATATGTGTCAATTATTTGGGTAAAAATGTAAATGTTTTCATAGTTTCAATACAAAATATTTTGTTTAAGAATTTGTTAATACTTAATTTGATGCAAAAATAATTGTTTCAAATTATAAATTACATTTTGTGATTGAAATTATTGTGTTAATTGTGTTGATATACATTTACATGGCAATTATTTATAAATGTACTCATATTTATGGATTTATTGATACTACTTTTGTCGGTTGTATTGTTTTAAATAATATTTTGTTATTCTTTTACTTTAATAAGTAATACTTTTCTGATATTTATTTATGTATTTATTTATTTTTTTATGTACATTTTGTTCTTTTGTTTTTCCTTTAACATTGATTAGTTTGGATTGGGAATAGTAAATCTGATACCTCCAGTGACTAATGCTTTACCCAATGTTGCTTAGTTTGGAGTGGGAATAGTACATCTGTTCCCTCTTCCTCTGATTCTAATGATTTCCCCATATCACTTAGTTTGGAATGAGACTAGTAAATTTGATCCTTCAAAGTCCAAAGCTTTCCAATTTTGTTTTGCTTAGAGTAAGATTACTAAATCTGCCTCCTGCCCTCATCGGCCAACGCCTTTCGCAATGTTGCTTAATTCAGAGTGGGAATTATATATTTGCCCTCAACTGAAGAGTGAAATGCTTCTCCTAGTGTGGCCTAGTTTGGAATGGGAATAGTAATTCTGTTCCCTCCAGAGTCAAATGCTGTACCCAATTTTTCTTAGCATGGGGTGGGAAGAGTAAATCTAACCCCTTCAGAGTCCAACAATTTCCTCAATTTTGTTTTGTTTAGAGTGGGAATAGTACATTTACCACCTTCAACACCCAATACTTTCCAAAGTGTTGCTTGGAGTGGGAATAGGGAGTGGGAATATTGTATTTGAAACCCCACCTCCACACATAGAGTCCAACACTTTTCCCTTGCTGCTTAGTTTGAAGTGGAAATAGTAAATCTGACCACTTGAGAGTCCAATGCTTTGTAAATCTGACTCCCTGAGTCAAAATTTTCCCTAATGTAGTTTGGAGTGGGAGCAGTATTATTATTTATTTATTCACAGTATATTTGCCCCTCCCCCCGAGTTCAATGGTTTTTCCAGTGTTGATTGGTTTGAAGTGGGAATAGTAAATCAAACCCCTCCCCACTCCGGAGTCCAATGTTTTTCACAATGTTGCTCATCTTGGAATGGGAATAATAAATATGATCCCACAGAGTCCAAAGCTATTACCAATTTGGTTTCGCTTTGAGTGAGAATAGTAAATCTGTTCACCCTCCCCCCTGGTCCAATCCTTTCCCCAATGTTGCTTAGTTTGAAGTGGGAAGAGTAAATCAGATCACCTCCCCACCCATGAGTCCAATGTTTTTCACAATGTTGTTTATCATGGAGTGGGAATAGTAAATATGTTCCCCCAGAGTCCAAAGATATTATCATTTTGGTTTCACTCGGAGAGAAAATAGTAAATCTGTCCACCCTTTCCCCAATTGGGTTTCGCTTGGAGTGAGAAGAGTAAATCTGTCCACCAAAAACACCCATCTCCAATGTATTCCCATTGTTTTCTGTACTCATCTGGAGCAGTCCAAATAAACGAATCAACCGGAAATTGTTTAATTACTAAAATATAACAACATTTATTCTAGTATATTAATGCACAAGAATCTAAAATGTAGAGATCAATAGTGATGTTACAAGTATGGTACAGATAAAAGACATAAGATCATGTGCTGATCCAATAGATGTGCCCACAGTATAACAACGATGTACCAAATTTACCCAATTTGGGTAGCGTGTAAATAGTTCAGACAGACAATGGAAGACAAAACGAGCTACAATTGATCTTTTCTTATATGATGTCCATTTAGAATAAACAGCCAACACGTGTTTCGTCTAGAAGACTTCCTCATTTTCTCTTCCATTGTCTGTCTGAACTACTTACAAGCTGCCCAAATTGTGTCAATATCTTTTTTGTCGACCTTGAGTAGTACAATTGTCCAACATGGGAATTTGTATTCGAAGTGGGATTACAACTTGTCTGGTAATAACTGCACAGATCAGAGTTTGTTTCATTAAAAGTATTTCCAGTTAAAACCTGGTGAATTAGTTCGAGAAAAACTGCAAAATACCAATTTTTTTCCTCAGAATGGGGAATCACATATGTTATTACTACATTTTTTTCACAGAGTTTTATATAGCGCAAACTAGACCCGAATGTATCAGAGCGCTTTACATGAGCACCATTTGCGTTACAGGCAGACACATTCAGTTTGTTAGGCACATAGAGATTAAGTGATTTTCCCAGAGTCACAGAATGTTGAGCGTCCCTGCCGAGACTCGAACCCGGTTCCCTAGCTTTTGTTCCCAAATCTGCCCTGCTCAACTATTAAACATGCATTAATGCTGCATCCACAAAAAACTGAACCCTGTGGTTTAGTAATTTCCAGTGCTACATTACCACCTCATTCTGACGTGACCCTTAGAATGAAGGCCTGCATAGGATTCTCTGAAATACATGTATAGTACCAATTTAAGTAGATCATAATGCATCCCCTGACATTCCTAACACTTAAATCTTTGCTGGTCAGCATATTCTTCACAGGGTGCTACAGGGTGCTACAGTGAGAGGATTTTATATATGATAGGACTCATTCCTACAAATAGCTAAAAGCATGGAAACCCCTCTAGACATCTATCATTGATGTGGAAGTCTGTAACAGCCCTCTAGTTGATGGCATGTGGGGTTCTGAGCTAATCGTAGAGTCAAACATACAAAAAGTTGTGCTTTGCCTGGTAAGCTAATAAGCTAATAGTCATATTATTTGTATTGAGCCTAAAATGCAATCAGTGTATGAAGATAAAAAAACGTGAGCATACATCATGAGCTGTCAGGGGTATTTTAGCATGTAAGCTGGCCACCAAAGAATTAAACATGCACAGTGGGAAACCATCATGTAGATCCCCAGGGAAGCTATTAGACTGATACATTCTTATGGTTGTTAATAACAGAACCAGATTCTGCTGTTTGGGCCATTCTGACATAATAGGCTGTGTTGGACTGTCAGCCTTAGATTGGGTTCCACCAAACAGTTTGCTTTTATCCTCTACTTTTTGCAGAAATTCGTTTTTGTTGGCTCTAAGACTCTGTGCTCTTTGCCACTGCTAACCAGTGCTAAAGCTCTGGTGCTCTCTTCCTTAAACATGGTGAAATTGGCTTACACCTGATTGGAATATTTAATATACTTATATTTCACTTGTGGAGTGGTATACCATATACCAAGTCACTCCTAAGGTAGGCCCTAGGTAGCCCATAGGTCAGAGTGCGTTGTAATTAAAAGGTTAGACATCAACTTTTAAGTTTTACATGTCCTGGTAGTGAAAAACTCCTAAACACATTTTTCACTACTGCAAAGCCTACTGCTCCCATAGTCTAACATTGGATTGCATTGTAACATTTAAACAGTGCCAACTTTTATTGGAAACAGGTACACATTTATGTTTGGTGTCTTAGAAATTGGAATTAAAAATCCTCTTTAATAGTAAATCGGCATTTTAAGTAAAAGTTTTGAAAAGGCCACTTTTAGAAAGTTGGCATTTTCCTGCCTCAACTATTCAGTGCCTGAAGCCTGTTCCTGGGAGACATGACTAGTTGTAGATGGCAGTTGAACTTTGTCTATTCCTCCCAGACAGCCATACAATAGAGGGAATAGGTGTGCCTGGATGGGCCATCAACTGACAGGATGGGGAGGGCCGTGCTGGGCACAACCCCACTTGCAACTGAATAGCCTCTGCCTTGCCTTCACACAAAGGACTTGTCAATACTGCATTTGTAATGCACCCAAATTGGAGCCAGGGCAGGGAAAGCAGAAAACTTTAAGCACTTCAAAGAGAATTCTCTTGACTATCTATTCTCTTCTACTTTAAAGAAGGCACCAGGTCTAAAAAAAAGTCCCCTTAGAACCTCTCTTCAGTTCACTTTCTGGTCCTGTGGAAGGATTCTCAGAAGAATGCCTGCTGTTGTGGCCTACTGTGTACTGCACAAGACTGTATTGCTGCACCTGGAAGGACTGCTTTGCTGCCTGGAGCCTGCCTTGAACCCTTAGAGGCCTTCCCTGCTGCTTGAGCCCTCTTCACCTGCTTGAACCCATGATTACCAGAGTGTCTCCAAGGGCTGGCTGGCTGGCCTCCTGATCAGAGCCTCTGGGACAGAAATGGCTCCACCCATCTTGATCTTGCACCTGGACCCAGCCTGAGTAAGTCCTAACCCCCAAGCGGTGCCCCTCTAGTCCTAGAGCCTTGGTGGTGGTGCTAAGGGTACCAAGATAACCAAAAGCCAAAACTTGGAACATAGAAAAATTCTGTCCAAAAACTGCTCTGAGAACCGAGGTGAAGACCAGAGCCAACCTGCTTGTCTATTCACCAAAGGTGCATCACTGGTTGACCTGGGTCCCGCTACATTCTTTTCCGCAGCATCAAATCGCCCAAAGGGTATTGGACCTCTTGGAACTCTCGTTGGCTCCAGCCTCCTTCCTTGTCCCTCTGGAGATATTCGATTTCCAAAAAAGAGACTAAGTCTAAACAAAGAAATCTTCATCGGGACTTCGTCCAGCGGTTCCCTGACGATGATGCCTCCTCCGCGGACACTGCCTGCAGCCTTGCCCTGCTGAACTTCTACCTTCTCAATTACTTTTTGTTGAAATTTCTTCTAAGTCCAAAGGTAAGCACCGACCATTCCCAATCCACTCTTTGTATCCCAATTGCGCTCCATCGTGGTCGGCCATATTTTACAACTTTGACATGGTCTCACACGATTATGTGCCCGCCGTTGGCACTTTGATCTTTTAGGCCCTATTTATTAACTTAACCTTTAAAAATTCATAACTCCAATTCTACCAATTGGAGTTTTGTTGTTTTAGTGTCAAATAATTTATTAAAATTTACTCAAATTTTTCAAATTGGTGTGGGAATTTTCTTGCGTTGTGTTCTTACTTTAATTTTGTTTGTGTACTGCATAAATTGTAGAGGTGGGCGATAAATTCCACTCCACCAGCGGAGTTGGCGGAATTTTGCCCATGCTTAATGCGGTGTTCTGGCCAGATTCTGCCAAGCGCCGCATGGCGGAGTTTTTTTTCATGCGTGGCTCACCAACGGTAAGTTGGCAAGTGCGTGCAAGAATTGGCTTCCCCACACACGATTTTCGGGCACTAGGCGGGCCACCGGTGAGATGTTCTCAGCACGGGCGGGCCACGACCATTCACGGTGGGAAAGCTGCCACTTGAGTAGACTATCTACTTGAGCAGCAGCAAAACCAACTCCAGAAGCACCGTCCTCTGGCACGCTGCTTGGTGCCATTTGTGCTGATTTTTCAGCACGGAACAAGCTCCTGGAGCTAAAAGTCAGCACGAGCAGCACGACTTGCCGATTTCCGCCCATTCGCATAGCTCTGCAAACTCTTGCTGAATTTTCATGAAGCTCTGCGGAATTCTGCAGAGTGAAACTCTGCGAGTTCTGCCCATCCCTAAAAATACTTTACACAATGCCTCTAAGTTAAGCCTGATTGCTTTTGTGCCAAGCTACCAGAGGTTTGAGCACAGGTTAATTTATTGTTTTTTGTGGTTCACCCAGACAGGGAATGTGTGAACCAACAACCCAATTTCTCACAGGCTGTAAAATGATTAGTATGCCAAGTAGAGTGTTTAGCTATTTCTTTTACTGCACATAATTAATTGCTGATCGAAAGTGTTTGTGATGGGTCACAACTGGTTGCATTTGGCCTGATGAAAGATGGAAACGCAAAACAATTAATAGGGCCAGAGGTATTCTGTATGCTTCCCATATCTGCTCAATAAAATTATCCCTTGTTCACAAAAAAACAAGCACTTAAAGGTTGAGCTATTTGCTTTGCCTATCCGATTTTTATTTCCATTTACATGTGATCATGACACATAATCATGCATGGTCAGCAATTTAGCAATAGGTTTGGTATTAAAGAAGTTCCGTTCCATATTTGATGCAAATGTGCAATGTATGCATATGTCATAGCACATTCACACATGTGGATTGTACCACTATTTTCTCATTTTTAATTGTCGATTTAACATGGCAGACATTAGAATGGTAACTTACAAGTAATAAAAAGTGAAAACTAAAATGCAAAAAAAATTAAGCAATTGGCCCGTCACCACTTTGCAGCTAGTGAGCCCTTGAAGAATAAATAAATACACAAAAAGATTTAAAGCAAAGAGCAGGATGGGAGAACAAGAAGAAGGGTAGGAGGGATTGTAAACAGAATGCACAGGGGAGAAGGACAGAGGAAAAATCAGGGAGTGAGCAAGGAACAGTGCACTCCAATGGAGTGTGAAATGATGAAGAAAAAGAGTCCCCTCAAGTTAGCAGTGGGACAGTACAACTCACTAATCAGAACACTTTTGCTCCTGTGTGTTACAAACAAAAGTTTTGAGAGGAAAGCCAGCGAATAAGTAGCAGACACCTGATATAGACAACAAAACTATCAAATTATGAGCAAGGGGTTGACTCAAAGTCCACTTTGAGTAGTATTGTTGTGCATTGGAAACAATAACTAATAACTCTTCCAAAAGCTCTCTCTAACAAATCTTAACTTGCAATCAAGACACTTTCCAATGCAGAAGCAGAGGTGTCAAAAATACCACAACATGAATTCTCCAAAAAGGAGAAACAAGATTTAAAGTGCCAATATTTTGCCAACTTTTGTAATAAATTGACTTGATCATGTTTCATTCATTATCAGCATCAACTGATTCTCAAACAACAAGGAAAAGTTTATAGCACATTCAGACTCATCATAGGAGTGCCCGTGGGACCAAAGGATTACCATGGGCAAGACCGTCTCCTTACAAGTATCATCACATGCAGCTAGAAGGTTTTGTCTTGTTCAAGTGCATCTAGGGCTGACCTTGTTATATGTGTTTTGGGTCCCAATAGTTTGATAAGCAACTTAGTTCAATAGTAGGAATATAGTTTTTTCATCAAAATCTTAAGTGTTTTGCACTGGTATTTACTGATGGCCTGAGTCACAAAGGGTCACCGCACTAGTGACATAGTCGCCACACCCCGGGCAGAATATCCGCAATGACTCACTCATGACTTCGGGGACCTCCACCACAAGTGCGGAGGCCTTTGTGAATCAGGCCCAGAATGCTTGTCAAAGTCAACAGGTGAGGCTTTTCAATAGCAAAAGGCAAAATATGTTCATGCTTGTGAAAACAGTACTGAAAAATGTATGCCTCAAGAAATGTGAACTTTACCCTCGTTGAAACCAGTAGGACTGTCATTTTATGCCTGTGTAGAACATGGTTTGTTTTAGGCTTGTAAGAGGGTATTCATGAAATTTCCCCATAAAAGTGTGCCGGTGATTTTTGTTGCGCATGGAAAGTTTCAAGGTGATGCGTCTAGCGGGGAAAGAGAAAAAGGGGGGGTAAAAATAAAGTGTATTTCCCATGTTAATTCCCATAGGACCTTTAAACACGTCTACAGCCGGAACTGCTGGATGGAATTACCCCGGGATTGTGTGGGCTTTGGGGCTCCCTCCATGGTCCCCAGCACAGATCACTGGGTGCCCCAGGGGCACCCAGATTAAAGAGGCTGGGTGCTGCGGGGATGGGGTCCTCTGGACAAAATCGGCCAGGGGAGGGGGAGCCGCTCGGTCCCCTCCTCTAATATTATTTTTTTTTTAAAAGGCAGGACCCGGGATTGGGGTCCCTAGGCCGAAATAGGCCTGGGGATGAGGGCCGCGTGGCCCCCTTCCTCATTGGAAAAATATATATATATATATTTTTTTTAAAGGACGCCGGCCCTGGGGGAAGTCGCCAGAGGCCCAGCCCCCTTTCTCAACTACTCTGCAAAGGGGCTTCCTGGTGCACAACTTGTTGGGATATAAAGTCCCCATGCCTGCTGATGGTCCTTGGGGGCCAACAACCCCTGCTGTTATCTCCAGTAAGTCCCACACAGCGGAATTGCTCAGAGCTCATGGAAGGCCCTGCTCCCTTTCTCCACCACTTTGCAAACGTGCCTCCTGATGCACTACTTGTTGGGGGATGAAGTCTCCTTGGATGCTAAGGGTCCTTGGGGGCCAAGAACCTCTCATGTTACCTCCAGTAAGTCCCACACAGTGGGATTGCTGAGTTCTCGCTTTCTCCACGAGTTAGGAAATAGAATTAAAAAACCTTAGAAATTCACTGAAAAAAACAAAGGTTACAGGGACGTTAAAGTTAGGAATTAACATTAAAAAAACCTTAAAAATTAACTGGAAAAATAAAGGTTACAGGGACGTTATAGTTAGGAAATAGAATTGAAAAAACCTTAGAAATTTCAGGTCTTGCTCAGGAATGAAACGCTGAATCCCCCAGAGAAGGTGCAGTTGGTAGCGTGCGTTCTTGTCCATGGTGTTGATTTGGGAATGTAAGTTGAGTCTTTGGTTCAGGATGACACCTACGGATTTGGCACTGTCAACGATGGTAGGTTTGTCGTTAAGAATTTTCAGATTATCCATCCATAATTGAACAGGAGGTGGAGAGTTTGAGGTTGAGAGAAGAAGGAATTTAGTTTTAGAGGGATTCAGAATTAGATGATGAGATGTCGTGCAATAATGAACGATGTTGAGGGTGGTGTCGAGGATTGAAATTTCGTGTGCGGAGGAGACTTTTAGGTAGAGTTGGGACTCATCAGCATAGAGGTGATAATGGATCCCGGACTTTTTAGAAGGTTTCCCAGCGGTTCCATGTAAAGATTGAAAAGGGTTGGCACGAGGATTGAGTCTTGAGGGACGCCTTGATCCATAGCCTTTGATGTAGAGAGACAGTTTGCTATTTTGGATCTGTGCATGATGTACCAGTGATGCCATTTGAGATGTCATCAGTGATGTTGTCAGTGATGTCACTGACTATGTCATGAGTGATGTAATATGCAAGGTCATAAGTATTGCATTGCGTTGGGCCTAAGTTATAGAGCCTTATTATGAACTTGGTGGTGCCGGAAGGGGAGGATAGCACCGCCCCCTCTCCCGCAATGCAAAACCCAAATTCTGCCCACCCGCCAAGATTACGATACAAATCGTTGTCTGGTGGTCGGGCAACGTGGCAGTCCTGCAGCTGTGCTTTAAAAATACTGTAAACACAAAAGGAGCACAAGGGGGTATACAGTCAGGTCGCCCCCCACTCAACAGTCTACAAACAAAAGTAGACCTGACCAATTCTGAACAACTAGATATAATCTAAAGACATCTGAGGAGTTTATAAGAAATTTCAAAACTTCCTCAAGGCAAGGCACATCACCAATAGCCTAGTGTCTAATTGTTCAATTTCAAAAAAGAAACATCAATACACCACATCTCATATGAAAGAAAAAATTCCTTATGAAAGAAAAAAAATGTTCACACAGAATTTGTGAAAAAATGTGAGAAAGGTAAGAAAGTACCTCACAGTATTAACACCAAGGGGGGCTTGCTGGTTGGTACTCACTAGCTGACCCACTTATCATAATCGGTCACTTTCTTACCCAAAAGGAAAGAAAAAGCGGGCACTTTAGTGACACAAGCACTGACAGTGCATTTACACACGTTTTTTCACTGTTTCTTTTCCTTTTCTCACCTCTGAGAAGTCTATGAAGAAGCACACATTTTTCTTTCCTTTTGGGTAAGAAAGTGACCGATGATGATAAGTGGGTGAGCTAGTGAGTACCAACCAGCAAGTCCCCCTTGGTGTTACTACCGTGGGGTACTTTCTTACCTTTCTCACATTTTTTCACAAATTTTGTGTAAATTTTTTTTTTCTTTCATAAGGAATTTTTTCTTTCATATGAGATGTGGTGTATTGACGTTTCTTTTTTTAAATTGAACAATTAGACACTAGGCTATTGGTGATGTGCCTTGCATTGGAGGAAGTTTTGAAATTTCTTATAAACTCCTCAGTTGTCTTTAGATTATATCTAGTTGTTCAGAATTGGTCAGTAAAAATGCTGCCCTGCCGTTGGGCCACCACAGTGCATTCCAGCATGGCATGGACTGTAAAGTCCATGCCACGCTGGAACTGGGGGGTGCTTGCACACAGGGGGGCACAATATGTGCCCCCCTGCATGCACCTACCTGCATGGGGCAAGGGGGGCCCTGTAGGGCCCCCTTTGTTTCCCCACTGCCTGCTTTTACATCGCGGTGCAGACAACCATGTAAGACTGGTAGTTGGGAAACTCAAAATATGCATGGTACTGCCACAGCAGCACCGCCAGCATATTCTGAGCCCCTGACTGACGTGACACCACCAGGGAATGCCAGACTTGTAATAAGGCCCATAATTAGCTCAGGTAACTATAACTGCTGAATTTCACTGATATTGTATGAGTCAAATCTGAGCCTAACTATAACATCCCTTTAACCTTTGTTTTTTCAGTAAATATATATATATGTGTTTGTGTGTGTGTCGGGCTCTCCAGAGCCTGTGGCAGCGCTTCTTCCCGCGCTCGAGTACGTAGGCGCGAGCCCCGCCCGCTGTTTTCTGTCAGCGGGCAAGGGTGGCGCCTGAGGCATACTTATTCGCGTTCCAGCACGGATTCCGCCAGGCCTCCCACCGTTTCCCTCCGCTGCACTTACCTGCAATTCCTTTGACCTCTGTTTTCTGCTTGTCGTCGCTTCGCTTGTGGCTTGCTGGGCCTTTCCAGTATTCCTTCTCCTTTCTGGGTCCTCTAGTGCTCTTCCAGAGCACTTTGTTACGCAGCTGCGTGCCGGTCGGCAACTTTGTTTCCTGGGACCTCAGCCTCTTAACCCTTGGCTTCCTGGCAGCTTGTCTCTGAAAGACAAGGAAAAGCAAGGGTTGTAAAGAATCACAGTTTCTTCATTTTCCGTATTATTTATTGCTTGTTTGAAAATTAAGGAAGGTCACACTTATCTGATGGCTGTATGACTAGAAGAGTGATTCTAGTGGTCTTCTTTGTTTCTGCTAAATCTCTTCTTGCTGCAAAGGGAAAAGAGAAACTATATTAATAGAATCAAATAACCCATTTGTTTTTGTTTAAAGTGACCCTGTGCCTTTTGCCCTATTTTTTTCATGCTCTCTTCTGTTCTGGGAAATGAGTTTTTTGGTTTTTCCCTAATTCAGGAGTAATGGATGATTATTTTTTAAAGGGTCATATGTACTCCTATGGTGCTTCTAACATATGTTTGTATATTACTGTTCATCTCTTGTTTAATGTCAAACTTCCGCAGTCCTTCTACATACTGAACATTGTCCTTCCTATTTTAGATACTGGGAGTGTTCTGCAGTCCATGGGAGTTGTTCCCCCCACACATACTTGTCATATTCATTACAGGTATCTCATTAGAAGTAGGGGGTTAATGTACAGCCAGTTACTTGTACACCAGATTAGTACTTACCTTGTGTTTTCTCCTTTAGGATTTTTGGAGACCACCCCACAGAAGAACCAGTGGACGTCTACCCCTTCTTCCTTCCCTTGTTTTGTTTCCCTCCTTCCCCACCTTCCCTCTTTTCCTTTGACCTAGTTGGGCGAAGGAGGTAGGTGAGGGAAGTTGGGACCTAGCATCACTTCCATCCATTTCGTCCCTGCAGTAAATCCAGGTGAGCCTCACAGAACGCGAAGCCCACGTTTTACATTACTGCCCGGGCGTTATGGAAGAACCCAGGCACTAACCCTTGGAGTTGATTCCCTACAGCATGCCTCTCAGACTCCTCACCCTCCTGATCCATCGTCAGGTTCCCATACCGCCTCTTTTACATCACATCCTTCCTCATCTAGCACTACGCCTCCGGTGTATCATATAACGACTCCCTCTTCTATACCCTTAGCACCCCCAGAAAGATTCATGGGCGACCCAGCTAAATTCGCAAAATGTATTAACCAGTGCCAATTGCACTTTATGTGCAAAGTATCCTGCTTTCCCACTGAGCAATCCAAGGTAGCTTATGTCTTATCATATTTAGGTGGTACAGCCGCCACATGGTCAATTCCCTTAGTGGATAGAAATAATCCTCTGTTGTATGACTATAGAGCCTTTAAAGAGGAGCTAAGGCGTTTATTCGACAGACATTCGTTCATGCAGTCTGTGGACACTGAGTTATTAAATCTTAAACAAGGATCTAAGGATCTTATGACTTACATCTCCTTCTTTAACAGGTTGGTGGCTGAAGCCGGCTGGCCGGAAGCCAAACGAGGTGCTCTTTTCTATAAAGGCTTGAGAGAGGATTTGAAAGATATGTTAGCACAAGTTGTAGTCCCTCCAGAAACTTGTAATGCATTAATCGATTTAGTGGTGAAAATGGATCACTGTTTGCATGAGAGAAAAAGGGAGAAAAGCCGTATTGAAAATAAGTATCCTACTGTTCGAGAAAGGAAACCAGAGGCAGACAAACCGATCGAGGAACCAGAACCCATGCAAATAGGCAGCATTAAAGGGCCCCTGAGTCAGGAAGAAAGGCAGAGACGACGGGCCAATAATCTGTGTCTATATTGTGGCAAATCAGGACACTTTCTGAGAGAATGCCATGTCAAGCCTAAACGACGTACGGAGTCGGGAAACTGACTCACCTCAGCATGGTGGAGACAAATTGCTCAGGTGAAACAGGCTTAATGGTCTCCCACCTGGTAGGGTTGGATCTCACTTCCTATCCCCTACAACATTTTTTTTATCTCAGCCCAGCTTAGTTGGGGTGATCAAAGTATAGACGTACGAATCATGCTTGACTCAGGTGTCACTGGGAATTTTATTTATTCAGCCTGGGTTGAGAACATGAATATTCCTGCGGAACCAAAAAAGACTGTGGACATAGTTAAGACCATTGACGGAAGTCATATGAAGTCTGGGCCTGTCACTCATGCCACCAAACAGTTAGGCTTGCTCCTTTTAGACAAACACCGCAAAACTATCCAATTCGATGTCATCTCCTCGCCACAGTTCCAGGCCATAATCGGTCTTCCTTGGTTGATGAAACACAGCCCTGACATTAATAAGGAAGACCATACCTTAGCTTTCACTTCTGACTACTGCAAGGATCACTGTCTAGATCCTCCCACTACACTGCAACACGTCACTGGTATTACTGATTCTGGTTTACCTGTATTACCTGACTGTTACGAAGATTTCAGAGAAGTGTTTGATGAAGAGAAAGACTCTGCCTTACCACCCCATCGGCCCTATGACTGTTGTATCAACCTGGTACCCGGGGTCAAGATCCTGTGTAGTCGCATATATGCATTGACAGAAAAAGAAAACACTTATTTGAGGGAATACCTAGACGATATGTTGCAAAAAGGATTCATTCGCTCATCTAGATCTGCGGTGTCTTCCCCTCTTTTTTTTATACCAAACGGGAAGGGGGTCTTAGGTGCTGCATAGATTACAGAGCCCTCAATTGCGTGACAATTAAGAATCGATACCCGTTGCCTCTGATTCAATCCTTACTCGACCAAGTGAAACAGGCCACAATTTTTACTAAGTTGGATTTAAGAGGTGCGTATCATTTGGTCCGTGTACGGGTAGAGGATGAATGGAAAACCGCCTTCCGCACAACGTTTGGGTTGTATGAGTACTTAGTGATGCCCTTTGGGCTGTGTAATGCCCCCGCGGCTTTCCAGTTCTTTATTGATGACGTTCTAAGAGAAACCCTGGATGTAAACATCATCGCTTATATTGATGATATTCTAATCTACTCTTCATCTGTCGAAGAGCATATCAGACATGTAACGAGTGTTCTAACACGCCTCAGAGAAAACAACCTTTACGTGAAATTAGACAAATGCGAATTTCATGTTCCTGAAGTCACTTTCTTAGGTTTTGTATTGTCAGCAAAAGGAGTGACTATGGATCCTCAAATGGTTGCTGCCATCACAAAGTGGCCCTCTCCCCGTTCAGTGAAGGAAGTGCAGAGCTTTCTGGATTTCGCTAATTTTTACAGGCGATTCATACAAGGGTTTGCATCTCTAACATCCCCTATCACCAAACTCTTGAAAAAAGGGATGTCGTTTAAATGGACACCAGAAGCTGAAAGAGCTTTTTCCTGTTTAAAAGAGTCTTTTGTCACAGCTCCTGTTTTGAAACATCCTGACACTTCCCAACCTTTTCTATTGGGAACGGATGCATCCCAAGTTGCTGTAGGAGGAGTGTTGTCTCAGAGAGATAGACAGACAGGTCATCTACATCCTGTAGCTTTCTATTCTCATAAGCTAACCCCTGCTGAAGTGAATTACTCTGTAGGAGATAGGGAGCTGTTGGCAATAAAAAGGGCCTTCGAAGAATGGCGTCAGTACCTACTCGGAGCTTTACACACTGTCACTGTTATCACTGATCACAGAAATCTGCAGTTCTTGAAGGCAGCTAGGGCCTTATCCATGAGACAGCTGAGATGGACTCATTTCTTTAGTGATTTTGACTATGTCATACAATTTCAGTCGGACACTAAACATAGCAAGGCTGATGCCCTATCCCGCTTTGGATATGAGTTGTCTGATGAACAGGGCACACAAGACCCACCTCTCATTCTAAGTCCTGATCGTGTTTTAGGAGGTACCTTTTCAGAGAAATCCTTTTTGAAAGAAGTGGCCCATACACATGAATCCGAAGAACTGAAAGACTTAGAAACCAAACTCAATGGGGTCAGGATTAACAACGTAGTCTATATTCAAGGAGGCTTAGTTCTCCCTACAAAAACCCTTCAGTTAGAAGCACTGGGCTGGTGCCATACACACGCGTTGGCAGGTCATCCTGAACACAAGAAAACCCTTGCCCTGCTCAAAAGGTATTTTTGGTGGCCATCCATGAATCAAGATACCCAGTTGTATGTACAAAATTGTTATGTTTGCTTACAAAGTAAGAGTTACCACCAGGTACCAGCAGGACTCTTAACTCATCTGCCTACACCTCCTACACCATGGCATTCCATTTCTATGGACTTTATTGTGGAACTGTCACCTACAAAGCAAGGGCATACCGTTATATTTGTAGTTGTTGACATGCTATCCAAAATGTCCCATTTCATACCCTTGAAAAGTTTACCTACTGCGAAAGAGCTAGCTTGTGTATTTCTCCAACAGGTAGTGCGCCTTCATGGCCTGCCCTCTGTTATTGTATCAGACAGGGGCCCTAAATTTGTGTCCCACTTTTGGAAAGGATTGAACAACTTGTTAGAGATAGATGTACGGCTCTCTACTGCCCATCACCCTCAAACAGACGGTGAGACAGAAAGGGTCAACCAGTGTATCGAGCAATACCTACGGTGTCACCTCTTACAGGGAGACAGGGATTGGGACACAGTTCTATGGACTGCGGAGTTTGCGTATAACAACAGTGAACATGTGTCTATTGGGGTATCAGCTTTTTTCTGCAACTATGGGTTTCACCCTCGCTGTGGTTTTGTATCACTTTTAGTTCCTACTGACTCTCCTGACGCTCTGGATTTGCTGTCTCGTCTCCAAGACATTCATGTTTCCGACAAAAATCCTTGGAAGAGGCCAAGAGCAGGTATAAGGAAGGTGCTGATCGTCATCGTCGACCACCACCGGATTATGCTGTGGGAGACAGGGTATGGTTGTCCACTCGGAACATCCAGATTAAAGAAACAAACAAATTTAAGCCCCGCTTTATTGGTCCTAATGTTGTTTCTAAAATGGTAATCCTGTCGCTCTGAAACTAGACTTGCCTGACTCACTGCGTATCCATCCTGTCTTTCATGTGTCTTTGTTGAAACCTGTTGCCCCTGGTACTGTTGTTCCTGCTCAACCCCCTCCTGTTTTGGTGGATGATAATCCTAAGTATGAGGTGGCGTATATTGTGGGCTCTCGCAGGGTGCGTCGTCGGTTGCAGTGCCTAATCCACTGGAAGGGTTATGGGCCTGATGAGAGGACATGGGAACCGGCCTCTAATGTGCATGCTCCCCGTTTGGTTCGCTTATTTCATCGGCGCTATCCGAACAAACTCAAACTTGTCGGGGGAGGGGTCTTGGAGGGGGTGTACTGTTGGGTTCTCCAGGGCGCGCTGCCTTCGTCAGCGCTTCTTCCCGCGCTCGAGTACGAAGGTGCGAGCCCCGCCCGCTGTTTTCTGTCAGCGGGTGAGGGTGGCGCCTGAGGCGTACTTAATGGAGGGATCCGCGTTGGTAACACGCGTAGCGTTCCAGCACGGATCCAACCAGGCCTCCCACTGTTTCCCTCCGCTGCACTTACCTGCAATTCCTTCGACTGCTGATTTCTGCTTGTCGTCACTTCACTTGTGGCTTGCTGGGCCTCTCCAATATTCCTTCTCCTTCCTGGGTCCTCTGGTGCTCTTCCAGAGCACTTTGTTACGCAGCTGCGTGCTGGCCGGCAACATTGTTTCCTGGGACCTCAGCCTCTTAACCCTTGGCTTCCTGGCAGCTTTTCTCTGAAAGACAAGGAAAAGCAAGGGTTGTAAAGAATCACAATTTCTTCGTTTTCCGTATTATTTATTGCTTATTTGAAAAGGAAGGAAGGTCACACTTATCTGACGGCTGTATGACTAGAGGAGTGATTCTAGTGGTCTTCTTTGTTTCTGCTAAATCTCTTCTTGCTGCAAAGGGAAAAGAGAAACTATATTAACAGAATCGAATAACCCACTTGTTTTTGTTTAAAGTGACCCTGTGCCTTTTGCCCTATTTTTTTTCCGTGCTCTCTCCTGTTCTGGGAAATGAGTTTTTTGGTTTTTCCCTAATTCAGGAGTAACGGATGATTATTTTTAAAGGGTCATATGTACTCTTATGGTGCTTCTAACATAGGTTTGTATATTACTGTTCATCTCTTGTTTAATGTCAAACTTCCGCAGTCCTTCTACATACTGAACATTGTCCTTCCTATTTTAGATACTGGGAGTGTTCTACAGTCCATGGGAGTTGTTCCCCCCACACATACTTGGCATATTCATTTACAGGTATCTCATTAGAAGTAGGGGGTTAATGTACAGCCAGTTACTTGTACACCAGATTAGTACTTACCTTGTGTTTTCTCCTTTAGGATTTTTGGAGACCACCCCAAAGAAGAACCAGTGGACATCCACCCCTTCTTCCTTCCCTTGTTTTGTTTCCCTCCTTCCCCACCTTCCCTCTTTTGCTTTGACCTAGTTGGGCGAAGGAGGTAGGCGAGGGAAGTTGGGACCTAGCATCACTTCTATCCATTTCGTCCCTGCAGTAAATCCAGGTGAGCCTCACAGTGTGTGTGTGTGTGTGTGTGTGTGTGTGTGTGCGTGTGTGTGTTTTTTAAAGCAGGCCTATCTGAAAACTCTGCTGACGTATGTATTAGTCAGGAAAGTAGAGTTAGTCCTCCAACACAGGGGCATTGTCCCGAGGATAATTGCTCACCACACATGGCAGGACAATTATCCTCATCATCTACAGTTGTGTCTTGAGGAACGCTATAATTGTTTGGTATGAAGTGTTCGTTCATTTTCATCATTGTCAATCTCTCCACAATTTGTAGTAAGAGACTTATCCTTCTGACTGTGACTTCTGGCCAGCTGCACTAAACACATGCTATGAATGCACACCAGCTACTGGCTAGACTATATTTTGGCCCAGATTTATCAAGGGCTTGCATTGACCTTGCATCACTCAAGGCAACACAAGCACTTAAGTAAGGTTTACTATGCAACGCAGAACCACTTTGTGTGGCTGTGTGTGGGATAGCAAATCTGGAGTAACGCAAGGCAGCGCAAGTCGCTGACTTGCTTTTCTCTGTGTTTGAAAGCTTTCCATGGGTGAAGAGTGAGTGTTCCCAAGCATACACCTAAGTCTTTTTGCACATTCCCAGATTTACTAAGGCTAGTAAACCTGGAAATTATCAAAATGCTACACCTACCTAGGTGAGACGTAACAAGGAGAAATATGTTTATTTCTGGCCATTATTTCCTATTCCTCTGGGGACTGCTTTTGTGTAGGAAGTTGACTCTTCCTGCACAAAAATAATCCTGGCTGTAATGAAGGCACCATTGCACCATGGCCCAAGGGAGCCTGCAGTGGCACTTGGAAGCCACAAGTGCGTCAGCACAGCGGGATAAAAGGAATGTCCTGTATGTTAGTAATTATGACACATTCCTGCTCTCCTTTTGACGCAGTGCAGCCAAGTTGTCTTGTTGTGTTGCGCTGCATCAAATGTTAGTAAAACTGGGCCTTTATTACCAGCCTGCTGAACTCTGGCCACTGTTCCTTCTTCTCATACCATTAGCTCAATGAGTCTCAATGGGTCTTGATCCAGGTACACCTCTGATGGACCATCTTCTGAATTGTCAATTGTACTGCCACTTGTGGTGCCTGTGTTGCCTGAGCCTCTGAACTTGCTTATGTCGTGCCCTGCCATATAACAGCAACCCATTGCAGAGGTTGGCAGTGAATGTGAAGCTGTTGTTGCTATGGTTTTAGTAGCTGGTGATGGTGTTTATTGCTGCTGAAAAGACTCCGAGCCAACAGCACTGCCCTTTTTGGAGGTTGAAGGCTGAACTTCAGAACTTCTGCCTTGGCCTCAAATTTACACTCATTCTTCTTCTTGAATACTCACTTTGACATCAATTCAAGTCTTGCAAATGGAATGAAAGTGGTCAGCACTTTTTCGGATGGTGGATCCAGTATCATAGTACAGATGTACTCTTTGGAGGACTATGGGGCATATCATCAAAGAACAGCGTTAAATATCGCTGAGCGGGCTTAGCGTGGATTTGCTTAACGCCGGCTATCGCCGGATTTGATCGCCGAGATATCGCGTTATTTACAACGCATATCTCCACGGCGATATTAAATCCGGCGATAGCGGCGAAATCCACGAACATCGCTGGAAATCCAGCGCAACAACGGAAGCGATAAGGTATTCCTTGCAAATAGGGAGATGTGGATTCAGCCATAGAATCCCCCTCCCATCATATGTATAGCTAAGTCTGCTTTTTTGCAGACGTTAGCTTTCGGCGATATTCGCAGTTAGCGCGGATTTTAACGTCGGCATTGGTGTCCTGGGCCAGCTTGTTGATAGGGAGAAGTGCTGTTAGCCATGATTCCCATGTTGTGTTTGAAGGAAACGCCCACTTTGCATCTCATTAGAGATGCAAAGCGAGGCGTCGGTAAAAAGGCTGCTAACATGCGCTAATGCGTGTTAGCACTGCCTTGCAAATAGGGCGAAAACATTGGGGCATATTAGCAAGACCCACGTTAAAATTATCGCCGTTTTAGCGGCAGGAAACTGCCGCTAAAACGGCGATAATGGGCTTGCTAATATGCGTTATGGAATTCCAATAGAAGCCCAGGTTAGATGTCCTGCACATCTAACCTGGGCTTCTATTGGAATTCTATAATGCATATTAGCAAGCCCATTATCGCCGTTTTAGCGGCAGTTTCCTGCCGCTAAAACGGCGATAATTTTAACGTGGGTCTTGCTAATATGCCCCCTTATCTCTGCTTTTTTGGCTTTTAAAGCCAAAAAAGCGGAGATAAGGCCCTTGATAATATGCCCCACAGTCTCTTTTTACAGCCTTTGATTAGTGTTTAAGTGAATAATTGAGCTATTTACCAAAGAATCTGCTTCTTCATTGACATTGCTAAATGGTTGTTCTACCTTTTGCAAATAATTCTGCATGCAACAATGGGATTGCTTGACTCATGGCACTATCATCCAAGCTGACTTCCTGTGTCAGAATTTTGAAAGGAAGTAGCATTTGCATCAGGCACTACACTATTCTCCATTTGTGCACCTTCATTGTCATGGAGTTGGCAGTTGCATCCCCTCTTTTTTGAATTACATAATCGTTGATAGACTTGCACTGCGAAAACCAGTATTGCAACATGTAACATGCTGAGTTTTGACATGTTGACACCTCCTGTATGAGTGCTTTTACGTTTAGTTTATTAACACCCTGAATGATCCTCAACTGAATCAGCGCTTTGAATGAATGACTAAAATGAGTGTATCTTCTTCATCAAGTAACCAGTTTGTTGTTGACTATGTCTTTTCTTTTTAGAAAGTTCTGCACAATTAGGTTGATGTAGTGTACTAAACAGAAATATCCACCATCAGCTATGGCTTTGAATGTATATCTGCCATTGTCAGTGGCAACAAATCCAATACTGAGACCTGTAGGTTGGAGCCATTTAGAGACTTTGGTATTAAACTCATTCAAAATGTTGGCAGCTGTATGTGATTTATCCATAGCAAACATAACAACTGTTCATATCACCAAATGCCCCTAAAAGCAACATCAGCATTGAGGTGAGCAGCTAGCCTTTATATAACTCCCTGGAAAAAGATCCAGTGTGCAGTGATGCACATGTAATCTGTTGCTTGACAACTGGTCCGTGTGTCTGCTGTTAGGTGGATGGACTAAAAAGCGCTGTGCTTCATAGTGTTGCCGACCAACTGTGGCACTTCATGATTCAGTGCTAGCACAGCAACTGTAGACAAATAGGTCTGACTGTGAACCTTCTCAGGTCAGAGGGCCTTCACAAATTCCAGAATGCCCTCTCCTTCCGCAAAAAGGGGAGAAGGTCGATTGCTAACATTTTAGCCAGCTTTCCATTGTATAAACAAAATATTTCATGGTTTTCGGGTTACAGGGACTCCTTGGTAAACATAGCCTTAATAGTAGGCTGGCTTTGTTGTGCTACTATTACCATAAATAACCTACTGGTACCAGCAGCAGGTAGGCTGCCTGCATGCTCTGGGGGGATAGTTCCTGTATCTCTCTGTCCCTTGAGCCATACAGAGGTTGTCACAGGTGATGACTGCACACTATTGTGGAGACTCATAGGGCTGCTTTGAGTAATGCTGCTGCCGGCATCTTCTTCTCACTTATGACCTTCTTCTTCTATTCCTTCAGCTGTTTTTTCTCTCTCACCACCAGCAGCTATGTTTTAAGATGCTCTTCCCATATGATTGTGTGCTGTCTTTTTTTCAAATGGGACAGATGGCCTCTAATAATGCCCACCTGGCTTACTGCAATGAACATTCTTGCAGCAAATGGAGCATTCAGCAATGTGCTAAGCATGAAGTTCCAAACTGGGGAGGAGAACTTTCTTATTGTGTCAAAGTCTGAAGAACTGGAGGTGATACTAGGTGGTTTTGTTTTTATGGTGGGGCTGCAGGATTTGGAGTCCTGCAAATATGGAAGCATGCAGTATTAGTGAAACCACATGCCTCCAAGAAGGTTGAATAGAGGAGAGATGTACTTCCTCTGTGCCACTCTACACACTGATGATCAGTGGCTTACCATCATCACCTTCCTCAATTACAAGGCTTTCTGGAACCTTCCTTTCCCATGTCTTTTGTGTGGCTCTTGGATTTGGACGGGGTCCAGTCCATGTCCAGATAATTGGAGGGGGGGTGGAGAAGATGGGTGTGATCTTTTGTATTCCTTGCTGGAGATCAAGAGGATGGATCCAATGAGGGAAGAACAGTCTAAACAACATCCTGCTCAGCAGGAAGTTCAACCTCCTGTTCTGCTCCTATTTCCGAAAGATCTTCTGCTAGCTGTGACTCGTTTTATTAACTTTCTTGTGACGATTCAGTTTGATGCTGAGACAATTCCATTTCTGATTCATCTTCAAGACTGCAATCACTGAAGCACTGAGAGACATGGGCTTAGATTTTGGTGATGGTGCCACTGAAGCAGGAGTGATCCTCCTCTAGCCTCTTCATGCCCAGAGGAGGGTGTAGCAGCTATGATGGGGGTTTTATGCCAGTGGTGCCAACAGGCTTCTTAATTTCCTCACTGGTTACTTAGCATGAACAGAAGCACTTAGCAGAGGAGGACCCAGGTGTCACTGTCAGTTAATTCACAGACTTCTTTCCATTTCAGTACTGTGTGTGATGTTTTCTGCACCTGCATGCAACCAATTCAGTGAAAGCTGGGAAATCTGAATCTAGCCAAAGTAATGCAAGTGGTGTCATCATCATCATGCATAAACCAAATAAACCCAATATTTTTTTCATGAACCTATGCAGGGAAAGGTTAGTTTGGGTCCCTTTAGGGCAAATGGGCTCTCCATGGGAGCAAAGGGATGCATGGAAAAATCAAAGAAATTAATAAAATAATCACAGAAGTACATAAAAGAATCTTTTTTTGAAATATGTTTTTATTAGCATTTAAACTTTACAGTTGTACGTATGACCAGGTATACTTTATTCCTTACACAGTACTATTCCCCCAGGGTATATCATTTTATCAGCTCTTAAATTTGTATTTCCAATGTGTCATTGAAGTATTCAGAGCTTAACACCTATTCTTCAGCATTTGACACTAGTTTCCTATCACCTCCTGGTTTTCCCTCCTTTTTTTTTTTTTGTTTTCCCCGGTCTGTATAGCAGCATCATGTACTCAGGGGAGTAACACCTGTCTGTGCATCTGCTAAGTATCCCATATTCATTATAGTAACCAACTTGTCCCTTTAACTGGGAAACACACCAACTGTTAAAGAACCTTGGGTGTCAGGAGGTACAGG
Source organism: Calotriton arnoldi (assembly GCA_963921515.1). Taxonomy (NCBI): domain Eukaryota; kingdom Metazoa; phylum Chordata; class Amphibia; order Caudata; family Salamandridae; genus Calotriton; species Calotriton arnoldi. Next base: position 970,621 of record CAWUFW010007336.1, read on the forward strand.
AAAAAAAATGAATAAATATTTTCTGGTATCCCTCCAAGGCCATTGAGACCCCTATGGGAGGCCGAGGAGTGGAGGAACAAATGAAATAAATGAATTTAATATTTGCTGATGTCCCTCCAAAGCTATTTGGAGGCAGGGGGTTGCATGGAAAAATCAAATAATCAAAAATTAAATAAATCAATTAAATAATTTGATGGTGTTCCTTCAAGGCCCTTGGGATCCAAAGGAGAAGCAGGGGCCGCAGGGAATAATCAAATAAATGAATTAAATAGTTGCTGATGTCTCTTCAAGGCCCTTGGGAGGCAGGAAATACATCGAAAAATAATTGCTCGTTTGCATCCATGGCCCTTGAGGACACAATAGAAGGGGCAAGAGGGAGGAGGCAGGCAAAAAGTCACATAAATTAATAGCATTGTTGCTGGTGCCCCTCCGGAGCCCATGGGGACTCTATGGGAGACAAGGGGGGCAGTCAACAATCGAATAAATTAATGAATATAATTAATGTTGGCACCTCTCCAGGGCCAATAGGATGCTATGGAAGGTATGGTTGTTGGAGGGGGGGGCAAGAAAAATCAAATAAATGAATGCAAGTATTGATGGTTCCTCTCCAGGGGGTTGTATGTGACTTCTGAAAAAACATTTCACCTAAACTGTTTAATGGGCATTTTCACGGTGAATGGCATTTACTATTTCATAGAAACCAATTTATAGAATGTCTTTTTTCTGAAATTTTCTTCTGTATACTTAGTTTTTAAGGTGTAAATTAAATGGTTGCATGCCTTACTTTCAGAACATTTTTGTCGAAGGAATTTATTTCAATCCTTTATGTCAAGGAACAATAGTTCAAATTTATATCTTTTACATTGTCAAACAATTACTTTGGATGTTTTTAATTTGCTGAACACTCACCACCCTTAAACACCATCCATCTGTGCCCCCTAAAAACGCCTCCCCACACATAAACTACGCCCATTCCTGACCCCTAAACTCCACCAATCCCTGAACTCTAAAATCTCTACCTAACCCTAAAATCCACCCATCCTCGAACCCTAAAAACCCTGACCGCATCTAAACTTCACCCATCTGTGAACCTTTAAAGCACTTTCTACTCCTAGACTCTCCCCATCTCTTAACCTAAAACCCCCTCACTACTCCTAAACCCCACCTGTTCCTGAATCCTTAAAAGCCCTTTAAATGTCAAAACCCCACCCATCCTTGAGCCCTTAAAATCCTATGCAACCCCATACTCCCCATCCTTGAGAACCAAAAAGTCTTTCTACATGTAAACTCCACCTATCCCCGAACCCTAAAAACCCCAGACCACCATATACTCCACCCATTCCAGAACTCTAAAATACCCTTCATCACCCCAAAACACTACCCATTACTGAACCTTCGAAACACTCACCAGCCCTAATCCAACATCTGTAAAAAAAACATCAACACCCCTAGAAGTCACCCATCCATGAACCGTAAAACCCCCTCACCACCCCTAAACTCCACCCATACCTGATCTTAAAAAACACTCATCATACCTAAACTCCACTCATCCTGAAATCTACAAACCCCAAAAAACCCTCCTCACCCCTACCCAACAAGACCCTCACTGCCCCTAATCTTCACCCAAGTCTGAGATTTTGTGTGATTTTAGATGTTCCTTTAAAATTATATTACCTTTAAAATGTTTCCTTTAATTTTCATTGCTTTTGTATTTCCTTAAAATTGTCTTTCCTTAAAATCTTTTTTCCATGAGTTGGTTTCCTCCCATGTGGAAAAGCATGCAAGAAACTGGAGAAAAAGTATATTTAACCCCAAACCTCCATCGTCCCAAAAAGTATATTTATCTCTTTAAAAACTTACCACATAGACCCCTACCCATCAACGATGATGCAAACCAAAAATAAACATAAAAAAGACAACAAATAGTGGGACATGCCCTTTGACAAAAAAACAAACATTTTCCAAAGTGCTGCCTTCAACTTACTTGGTTTTTCCCAAAACGTGAAGATTCCAGAAAACAAAGGTGCATATGTACGAGGAAGTGGTCGAGTGAGGCATTAGCCGTCATGGCTTAACGCCTCACTCCGCTACTTCAGAAACGCAAGGCTGCACCATATTTACAAGGATATGGTGCAGCCTTGCGTTTCCCCCTGCGCTGGCGCTACACTTAGCATTGTAGCGCCAACACAGGCACAATCTGTGTGCAGGGGAGGATTGTTTATGTGTAGGAAGGTGTCCCTTCATGCACATAAGTAATCCTAAAATGCCATTTTGTCACTTTTGTGTACTGCTTCATGCATTACAGATTGTTTATGTACAGGAAGGGGGGTCTTCCTGTACATAAACAATCCATGGCAGTTTGCTTTTTCCATGTGTGCTGCACAAGGCAACACACATGGAAAAAGCAAAAACGAGGAGAAATAATGCATTTCTCCTCATTTCGCCAAGTTAAGACCAGGTTTTCCCTGTATGTGCAGGACCCTCTCAGTCTCCATGGAACTGTTTTTCTATTTTAAAAAAAAAATCACACTCATATATCACCTCAACAGCACACTCGGGTAAAACTTTATCTCGAAAATGTAATCTTGAGTTGATTTCCCCGTCGCTTGCTTTCAAATCACTGCCAATCATTTTGGATTTGAAGTTTGGGGCTCAAAGATTACCCAACACTCCTCTCAGGTAAAAATCTACCTGAAATGTTTGAATTGACTGGTTGCATTAAAGAAACTGCCGCTGGCGTTAGGATTGATGGCGCTCGCATTCAGATTTGTAGTTTGGTGCTCACAAATCACCCAAACTGTCCACTCGGGTAAAAAATCTACCTGAAATCCTCGTATTAACCGTCTGCCTTAAAGAAACTGCCTCCCATGTTGGCATGAGCGCGCTTGCATTTGTGACGATTTGTTTCCATACATCTCAAGATATGATTTCTCCCTGAACTGAAGTCTTGTTACATGGTGTGGCGTTATTGCATAATCTTGGTAATTAGCATACATTTTGTGACTCGAAATTACCAAAATGAAGCCCATATTGCCTGCATAATAAAAGTTTCACCCAAGCCTTCTCAGACCCCTCAGTACAAAATATCACACTTATTGACAGAAACATATCTATAATTATGTATATTAAATTTGGTCCTTTACTTATCCACCTTGCTGAGCAGATTTTTTTTGTAAATTATGATATTCGCTGAATTTATGTCACAATAGTGAGAAACAAAGCTTGTTTCCGTTGCTGTGATATATCGATGTTCAATTCTGGAGAAGAAGCATGTTTCCTTCAGGCAGTATACCCCTCTATGTTTAAAATACCATAATTTGAAAAGCCTGTTCACACTACAGGTCAGGTTTGGAACCATATACAACATAAAAGAAGAGACGGACCACTCATAATTAGGGCCATATGCAGTGCTTAATTTGAGCCGGTGCTTTCCGGTGCTGAGCACCGGCACTTAATTGTCAACACCGGCACTTAGACAAACAGTGCCAACCTGTGGCATACTGCTCTAAATTAGAGAACAGCACAACAACATTTGTTTGTTGATTCAATATACATTTAAATGACTAATACCTGTGGCACAAGCCATTCTTATAGCTATGGGGGGCCTAAATAGTCTTAATGTTCACACTGCTAAGTGTGTGGTGGATGGTAGCTGTGGTGAAACTGTTATTGGCAGCGTGATTAGGAGAAATGAGTGGTGCAAGCTGCAGTGGCCTCCTGACTAGAGCCCCGGAACTTATTATTTTACAATTTAAGCACTGGCCATATGTAGAGGACCTGCACATATAAAAGCATTGCAGTAGCTCCCCTGTTGCTTTTAATTAATAATTATTAAGCTGTGTATGAACAGAACAAGAGGCTAAGCATTACATTTCATCCTAACCAGCAATCCACAGAAATAATATTGGCCATTTGTGATTGTGATTAAGCAATATCTACAATCTAGAAATGCAGCATGTTTTGGTTTAGGCTCTTGGCTGGCTGTATGCCCAGGTTGGCTATTTTCCATCTGCTCCACCCTCCTTCTTTACTTCTCGTTATTTTCCCGAGCAAGACTTTGTCCCTCATTACGAGTTAAGGGCTAAATTTCAAACCCTGTGCTAAGACTTGTTTGCACTGGGATCAGAAATAGCGGTTGTGTGATAATTATCACACTCTTGCAGTTTTCCCCTGATAAATTCCAGCATGTCAAGCATGCCGAAATTTATTGGGCGAAAAAGCCTAGAAAAAAGGAAAAACACGAGGAATTTGGTATGTTAAAAACCGATTCTGCATGTTGTTTCCCAATTTTCTTTTAAAAGCTCAGATTAGGAGGCATTTACTTCAAGTGGTAAATACCTCACCCTGAAGTAATTACTGACCTATAAGAATTATGAGTTTAGTGCGAACAACGCTTTTTAGTAGCATTGCACCAGGAGAGTTCACTTTTGAAAGCAGACAAGTCTCTGGGCCCACTACACCACAATGGCGACGAGCGGGTCTGACCCTGCGTGCCCACCGGCTGCATCTCTGTTGTGCCCTGAGGAGAAATGTACCCCGTGGCACCCCGCACCTACTTGCCTGTAAGGCATGACCCTGCAGCCTCCGGCATGCACACGTTTGGCCTGGGAGAAAAGCAGGGGTGAAGTGCCGCAACACCACCGGTGTCCCCCCCACAGCCATTGCTCTTGTTGGGCGACAAGACTGCACCCAGCTGCCAGCAACGAGCACAGCATCGTCTATGGGCCTGCTACTAGACCATGAATTTGCACAAGACGTACCATAGTGCTGTCACAAGGGAGGTGAGATGGCAGGAAGCGCACAGTGAAGCCCCTTCACAGAGCCGGCGCATGCTAACCATCATCGGCATCAACCTATATGGCCTGACCTGCTGAGGTGCCTGTAAGCTGCCCCGACTGTCGACGTATGCCCCGGTGAGGTAGGGAGAGGACCCTGTCGCCAGTGAAGCGCGACAAAACAGAGCCTGCAGCAGTGCAGAATACCTGGCCAAGTGAAAAGAGTCTGCCGGTTCGAGGAGGTGCTGCCGGCCAGTATGGTACGTCCCGTCGAGTGCGCAGGTGGCCCGCAATCGAAGGAAAGGCTGCCGCAGCCTGGGGGAAGTGTCACAGTGCCAGCTAGCTGCCTCCCAGTAGACCACTCCCTGTCCACTGACTGACTCAGGAAAGAAGCGGCCCGACCGGGGATAACAAACGTGAGAAAACGAGCGGAACTGCAGTGGATGCCCCACCCCTCACCCGAAGCCTGCACATACCCGAGAATAAGCACATACTGAAGCCTGAAGCAGAGAAAGAACAGGAGGCGGAAGAGTCGCTTCCTGTCCACTGATGCTCATAGAGCCAGGCACTGGGAATGCAGCGAGAAGCCTCAACAGCTGACCCAGAAGAAAGGAAATAAAATACTACCTGCTAGTGATAGTCCTCATCCTCTTCTGCCTTGTCCCTGTCGGTGACCGTGTCCTGCCCTGCTACGCCCGGGGTTTGCCAGGCCATGAAACCTTTTCAGCGCGGGACAGTGCGCACAGTAGCACCATCTGGCGGTACCCCACCGCACCTGGGCACGTACGAGATTGCTGAGTAAGAGTGGCAGCAGGATTAGTAGGCAGGAAGCTCCCAACCCATTGCCTTCTCCCTGAACAGCTCCCACTGAAAGAGCACCAACAAGAAGAACAAGCATTGCAAATGCAAGAGGTCTCGCCTTTGATAAAGTTAAAGCCATTTTCTTTGCTAATGGTATTGTATAGCAAAGCAAATGGCTTTAACTTAATGAAAGGCGAGACCTATTGCATTTTTAATGCTTGTTATTTTCTTTCAGGCCATCAGTGTCTTGGTACAGTAGTCAATACTTTTGCCATTTTCCTAGAATATAATTTTTCATTAAACAAAGAAAAAGAAACAAAATGATAAAGAATGGATTGTTTGGTCCCCTTTCCGTAGGGGCACAGACAGGAAAAAATGTACTGGGATACTGTGCACAGTAATTGCCAGTAGCTGAGATTAATTCAAGCATCCACCGCATCAATGTTTGTACTTTTTTCTCACATAATTTTTCTGGGGACATTTGTTCCTTCAAACCTATTGTGTCAGGCAGTCAATGAATATTATTTGACACCAATACATGACGGCCTCTGCATGGCTCGTTTTGTTTCGGGCACTGACAGACCTTGCATCATGGTAGTCTGAAAGACACTACAATGTTGAAATAGTTTCGATGTTCCCCTTCATAACTGCCTGTAATATGCCCTGTGGGACTGCAACACGTCCATGACTGGTTTTGGTTCTACGCCCAGCGCTGCTGATCCAAAGAGGCCGCAGAGGAGCCTGCCAGCACCGCAGCAGGTTAATTTCAGCCAACAGAGGTCACTGTAGGGTGACATGAACAATGTGTGCTTTTAAAACAAACACCTGTGGTTCCTTGCTCTCAGACTCTGGAAGTGGGCGTGGCTTCCGAAGACATTCGCACAGGGGGAGCTGAGCTCACGTCACGCAAATGTATTTAGACTCGGCACAAAACTGTAACATATTTTAGTTCACTTATACCAATGCAAACAACAATAGTAAATGTAAGCCACCCAAAGCTTACCGGCGTCCTCACTTCTCGGTAAACATTGGTGAAGTCAAGGGACAGGCAAAGCTCGCTGTAAGCAGCAGATTCTAGACAGCCCCTCCTATTTGGAATGTTTACAAAAACGAAACTAGACTTATGGAAAGTGTGTGCAGATCCCGTAGTCTTGTTGGACAACGGGCAACAATACAGTCACCATTTTCAATTGAGAGCTTTGAACGCAAAATAAATGAGGGACCGTAGGATCATCTTGTGAGCTGCCGGGCTCTTGATAAGTAGAAAAAAAGGTTGCTTTTCAAGCTACTGATGTGGCGTAGCTTTTGTTTAATCCAGGTACTGCACTGCATTTAATAAACTAAGATTTTAATTTAGTAAAATATTTTTCTTAATCCACTGCTCTCTGCTCCTGATAAAGTGTCACTAAAGGTGTCATACGTGACGCATGCATGCCAATGCACCCGATTCGGGCGGGAGACTCCCGATTTGTGATGCAACAATTAGCTTTACTTTTGCTGTCTCCCGCCTGAAATTGCTTCTCCTTCCAATTTCCTCCCTAAAATGATGGCATGTCGCTCAAAGGTGCGTGCTGAAAACTGGACAGGACAGCTATGCAATGTACGCCTTTAACGTGTATTCAATAATATGTGTCACCTGACTCATCAAATTAAATGTTTAGATGCATGCGCACGTTACACCATGATGCAGTCACGTTACTGTTTTAATAAGGCATTACAAACTCTAATAGCAATGATACTACCTAGAAAAAAGCCTTTAAACAGTATGTAAACTATACAGCAGCGAGTCATACATAGACGTTCAGGCTTTTTAGTCGCTATTGTAGGAATGATATAAAATTCAACAACTGTTAAAGCACCAAATCGTAGCAGTAATTATACGCTTAAGTAGCCCAATTATGCAGCCCTGTATTGTAGTCACAGACTCTCTAGGACTTCATCCCTCGTATCACAAAAACAGATGAAATACATCTGTGTTGTAAACATGACGGCAGTCCAGTCCCCAAAACTAACCAATACATTAGGAGGCAGCGACTTTAAGACTGTTATGGGCACAAGAGACGCGGTAAACGCATGGTAGAACAAGCGCTGTCCTCTTTTAATAACAAAAAGAAGTGGTTACCGACTTAAACAAGCGCGACCCAGGCGGCCCGCGCTCACAATGACAAAGAAAGAGTGCGTCCCAGCTAATGAAGGAGACCGTATAACGCCGCAAGTGAGAGATCCAATCCCGGTGGGCGGGGCCAAAAGTGGACAGGGCGGTAACAAGGAAGGAGGGACTAATAAGCCTCCTTTTCAATCGTGAGCCAGCGTTTAGCATGGAGGATGACGCCAGCGAATGAAAAAGATGGGCGGGGCTTCAAGTCCGCCTCTGAAAGCTTCGGAATCCGTATTGATTCCAAGAAGCCCTCGCATGTCGAGAGCAGCGCATGCGCGCTGCTAACGCCAGGCGAGACCTAAAAACTGAGGAAACCTACCTGCAGCCACCTGTAGCATGAATGGATCTACCACTGATCTGGAAGGCCCAGACTGAAGAGATGTATGCTGTGACACACCGGCCATCCATTAAAGTATGGAAAGTGACTGCAGTTCCACCTAGTGGCGGTCCCACCACACTGCACCACATTTAGGGATACCAAGCACCTGCATTGTGTACCCGTCCACATATTTAGCCTCCCCTCTCAACAAGTGAGAGCTGCACAGCCCGCAGTTGACAAACGCTGCAGTGGCCTGAGAGCATAGGTGGCAGCAGCGCCACCTAGCAGACATTTGTTGCTAGAACAGCAGGAGCAAACTCGCTTGTGTTGCCACGAAGCACTGCCAGCATCCCATGCCACAGTGAACATGGGGAGAGAAGCCCCAGGGACATGTACGCATGACCAGTGAAGAGAACACTCCACAGCCCAACCACAGGGAGAGAAAAGTGCAAAAGGGACTGAACACTGCTCCAGACATCCCAGTAAGAGACTGGCTAAGAGAGTGCCACATGCCCCCATGGACTGCTAATCATTCGAGGGGAGAGACTGTACACCCCCAGAAGGAGCATGGAAAAAAAACTCCAAAGCTGTCCCGCCAAGAGAGCTGCGAAATGTCAAAGCGGAAAAACCAAGGTAATGGGACCGAATGCAGCCAAGTAAGCCTCATGGAAGGCGTAAGGAGAACATGCACTTCATGCACGCCCCCAGTGGCTACTGACACCACCGCAAGCGGGAATATAGCGCCACATGCCCCCAGTGGTGAATAGCCACCACTACAAGCCAGAAGAACGGGCACGCAAGTGCCAGAAGAGGGCTCCCACAAAGCGGACAAAACGTGCAATGGCCAGAGGTGCGCAGAAGGCCGCACCAACTTAAGACCAAAACTTAAGTTTAACTGAGACAAAATCCTAACTTTACTACTCCTAAATGTGCTTTGTGAATACCGAAAGTCATAAAGTTAGGATTTTGTCTCAGATTACTATTGTGAATCGGGCCCTAAGTGCTTGGCTCACATGCATGTGTGTATTATCCTCCATGACGGCAGTGCAGGTCTAATCTTCACTGCAAAGGTTTCGACTTCACCACGGGTACAGCTGCATTTCTGTAGATCTGCACTGACTAGCATTGAGACCCCTGGAAGGGTCTGGAATACCTTTTCCAATGCTGCTCTGCTTTTGTTCCCTGCTGGAGGTCCCTGTAGGTAATGACCCGGGTGCCTCTGGAGCTTTCCTACACTCATGGCTGATTTGTCGATATTGTGTGACCTGGAATATCGAGAGCATTAGTGCTTGTGGCAAGTGAGGTATTAGCTCAGACCCTACGTAGGGGAGGGTGGCCCAGGAAAGATGACATCAATGATGGCTGCTTTGATTGATGCTGGGAAGATTGTAGCTGGGGGAAAGGTGGTGGTGCCTCTCATAGGAAATACACACCAGGGTAAAGGGTGTTCAAGTATATTCTGGCTGTTTGCTGATGTCTCATTGGCATTCATTCTTTTGTACAATGACAAGGTTTTTTGCAATGTGGGTGAGACTATTGGTGGCCGGAGACCCATGCTCTGTTCTCCTTGAAGTTGAATTCACTGCCCTCATGAATATGTATTTGTTTGTCTGCAGGACCTACAGTATTGCCCAATTAATGTCTGTGTTCAGGACAGTATCTTGATGACTTGCACTGGCACTAGTAGTGACACCTGCAAGATGGCGAGAACACAACTGTGGTATCTGGGGCTATCGATGTGCTTGGAGGTTTAGGATATGTATTATGGAGAATTTGAATGAACTCAAACAATACCTCCATGTCAGTAGTATGTTGTATTAGGATGTCAGATAATACCAGATAATGCCACACTGGGATTTTGACCTAAATCCCTGGCTGGTTTGACCATTATCTGTGCATTATCTGAGTATGTCTCATCAATCAGCCCATTATTGTTAACCAATGCCCCACAAGCGCTCAAGCAGATACTCAAACTTTTAGGGCATCAAAAGCGTATTTGAGAAATTTGAGTAATATATGAGGATTCAAACATTACTAAATATTAACAAGCAATCTCTCAAAAAGCTTTACATTTTGGGTTTTGCAGGCTATCCCTCTGGGGAATGTTGCTTGCATTAGTTACTCTCTTTCTTCTTCACTTGCTGCTGAGAACCACAACCTCTGTGCTCTCCTTGTTGCTGTGCCTGGTGGGAGCTGGAGTATGGGGGCTGACATGACCTGTTGAACTGCTCCAGAGCTGTGGGGGCAATGGAGGAACGCTGGTTAGCAGGCTGCAGAGATGCAAGGTGCCAATCATCCTTTGCAAGGGTTCCTTGTCTTTAGTGTACCTTGGCTGCTACTTTATTCCCATCTACGAATGTCCTACTACATCACATTCTTTGTAACACTCCTAAATAAGGTTGATGTGAAGGTAACAGATATAAATTGAGGTGGGTATGCAGCAACAACTATGCATAGGATTGGAGTAGTCAACCATGGCCTTTCTCAGCTGAGGAAAGGAGGTTGGGTTTGGCATGTGTTTTTGGGCACAGCATTGCCTTTACAAACTCCTTGCTTCTGATGGATTTATCACCAATTTGCAAGAAATTTTGAGAAGTTTCCAAAATGGTCACACTCTGGATGAAGAGATTAGGACAGCAACAAGATCATATCTAACACACTGGTTACATGGATGGTCCTCGAGGCATGAGAAAGTTCTAATCTGCTACTGATACTGCGGTTACCTCCGTTGTCTAGAATTCTAAAATTCCGTATTAATTTTTACCATATAACATCTTAATGTAGTCGTGTTATTCAGCATTGCACTTGTTAAGTCCTATATCAATTTACAAACAAATACCTTTATTTAGACACTGTATTTTTTGTAAGTGAACCACGTGGTGCCTGAACTAATACTTTACCCCTATGCCACCAGCCAAAAGCATGCTGTGAATGCTCGACTTTGCTACCCCTGAAGTCAGGAACTAAAAAGGAGGTGTTTGTCAGTTTATTTTTTTTGTTTTATTTTATTTATTTATATAGCGCCTGAATCGACCCCCGAAGGGGTATCTCTGCGCTTCGGACGGGAAGCAGGAGTGTAGTGCTACTACAGCTGAATCAGAGACAAAAAGAGTGGCCTTGAGTAGCTTCCTAAATTTTAGGTGGTCAGGACATTGTCTCAAGTACAGGGGGAGCTCGTTCCAGTAGCGGGGGCCAAGATGGGAAAGGGCCTTTCCCCCTAGTCTTGCCCTCCTAACTCGGGGAACCTCAAGGAAGTGTTTGGAGCCCGAGCGAAGAGACCTGGAAGGAAGGTAGGGTGTAAATTTCTCCGAGAGATAGGTGGGACCAAGATTGAATAGCGCCTTACGGATGGTACAGCAAACATTAAATTTTACCCGTTGGCGTATTGGAAGCCAATGAAGCTGCAAGAGAAGAGGGCGGGAGGCAGTCCTAGGGGGTGCGTTAAGGACTAGTCGCGCCGCCGTATTCTGGACTACCTGCAGTCTGCTGAGCGAAGTCTCATTAGCAGAGATCAGCAGACCATTGCAGTAGTCCAGACGGCTTAATATAAGTGCCTGAGTCAGAGTCTTCCGAGTTGAATTGGGAAGCAGAGGAAAGACTCGGCGAAGTAGGCCCAATGTATGGAAACAGGCGCCAGCTGTCTGAGCAGCATGCTCCTTCAAAGTAAGGGCTTGATCCAGACGGATGCCTAAGTTCTTAACAGTGGATTTAGGGGCAGGAGGAGCACCAAGATCAACTGGCCACCATTCAGGAGACCATAATAAGGGGGCCTCTCCGAAGAGCAGAATCTCCGTTTTCCCAACATTACACTGGAGGAGATTACTCTTCATCCAGTGTGAAATGGCTCTCATACCAGAAGAGAAGGTCAACTGTACAGATGGAGTAAATTTGTCAAAAGGAGAAAGCAGCTGTGTATCGTCGGCATAGGATATGGGGGTGAACCCATGCATCCTCAGGAGATTGGCCAAGGGGCAACATAGATATTAAACAATGTGGGGCTCAAACATGAGCCCTGAGGTACTCCCTTGGACAATTCCATAGGTGCCGAACGATACGGGCCCAGATTGACGGTCTGGGAGCGAGCAGATAAAAAGCTCGTCATCCACTGAAATGCAGAGTTTCTTAATCCAATCTCCTTCAGTCTCCTGAGCAGTATCTGGTTTGAGACCGTGTCGAACGCGGCAGATAAGTCCAACAGCACCAGAATCGTGGAGTGGCCCTTGTCTAGGGTCATCCTGATGTTATCCGTGACCACTAGCAGAGCTGATTCAGTGCTGTGTTTGGGCCTAAAGCCTGACTGGGAGGAGTCTAAGCAACCAGTGAGTTCGACATGGTTGGAGAGATGTTTGTTGATATGTTTCTCCAATAGTTTGCTCAGGAAGGGAAGAAGCGAGATGGGGCGGAGATTGGAAAGGTCCGTCAGAGGGGCCTTGGTGTTCTTACGAATGGGCATAACCTGTGCTGCTTTCCATTCTGATGGAACGTGGCCCTCTCTCAGTGAGAGGTTGAGGAGATATTCAATCAAAGGAGATAGTTGATAGGCCAGGGAGGTGACAACTTTGGCCGGAATAATATCGAGGGGGGACCCTGATTTTACTGTATGAATCAGTGTTACTACATCTGCCGAGGTCAACGGGGGGAAGCTCTCTAGCAACTGAGAGGTTGCCAGTTCTGGTTGATCCGATGTCATTGGTGCCAGAGGCTGGCTTCCTGACAAGACAATTTTTTCGTAGATGAGCTCTATTTTCTGCAAAAAATATTGTGCAATATCATTGCATAGCGTTTGCGTGGGTGCCTCAAGGTTCTCACAGGCCTTGGGGTTGATAAAAGACTGGAGGATGTGATGTAAGGTTTTAGGGGCGTTGCCAGCCTGAGCTAGTTGAGAGGCAATGTGGGTTTTACGCGCAGTTTTTATATTTTTATGGTAGCTGGACAGGGTGGCCAGAAACCGATCTTTATCCCTCTCATCGTGGGTAGTGCGCCAACGCCTCTCATATTTCCTACAGAGTTGTTTCTGTACTCTCAGCTGAGGAGAGAACCAGGCAGTCTGAGGGCGTTTGGAGTGATTATGGAGTCGTTTCAACAGTGCAAGGTGGTCAATAGCCATGGAGACCGCAGAATTGTATTTAGCCAGGGCTTCTTCTATATTATCCGATGCAATATTCCGTGGCATTGAGAGAGAGGCTTGAAAGCTCTACGGGGTGACTTTCTGCCATTGAGTACGGGTGTGGTGTGTGGCAGAGTTAGGTCCCTTCAGCTCACTTGGACCCTGAATGGAAAATTCAATTAACGCATGGTCAGACCAAGTTAATTGTTGGGGGGGCTCACACTGAACACTAGGGGAGTTGGAGAATATAATGTCCAGTGTGTGGCCAGCTATATGAGTAGGGCCTTCATTGAGCTTGGATAAACCCAGAAGAGCTAGGTCATTCAAGAGTGTTTGTGAGTCAGCATTGGAGGTGCATTCACTATGGATGTTAAAATCACCTAATAACAAAAAGTTGCTGTTCGCAATCACGTGGGGAGCTATTAATTCGGTAAGTAGTAGCGAGAATTCATCTAAGGGTCCTGGGGGTCGATATACTAAAGCCCCCTTCCAGCTAACTAGGGAGGAGAAATCTATCCGGAAGACTAGGACTTCCATAATGGCATTGCAGCGCTGATCCAGTGGGGAGACTTTAATGCTATCTTTGTGCACAATAGCAATTCCACCCCCCACCTTTAATTGTCTGTCCATATTAATAAGTTTGTAACCTTCAGGTATGGCTAGCGCAATAGAAGGAACAGAGTGAGGCTTAAGCCAGGTTTCGGTCAGAAATCCCAGCTCAGGCTGCGCAGAGGACAGTAGATCCCAAACCTCCATGGAATGCTTGGGCAGGGATCGGATGTTACATAACAGGCTTTTCCATCCCTTCTGCAGCTTATCTTGGGAATTGCCTATATCTTGGTCAGAGAGGGTGGCGTGTTCAAGAGTAAAAGAACCCACACTTAAGAGAGAACAGTAAGGTACCTCGTGAATCGGTGCCGTCTCACCAGAGTTACCCTGAAACTGACAGGCTCGGCAAGAGAAGGGGCCTTCGGGGAATGGCCAGGTCTCAGTCCGGCATGAGAGTGTAAGGTCGGTCCTTAAATCCAGCAGCTCCGGTCTAGAATAGGGCCAGAGGGGAGTTCTGTGGGAGCTCAGTAGTACCTGATTCCTATGTTTTCAGACAATGCAATAATACCTGTTACCAGGATTTACTAACCGCCCTTGAGTGACACCAGCCCCGCAAAATGTCCTGAGATTGATGACAAGCAGAAAGGGATTTGCACCCTACCAGGGATTCAGAAAGTTCTAGTAATTTATTATCAAATGCTCAATATAGATGACATAGAACAGTGCCTTAGATAAGCTAAGTGGGAGCTAATGCTTTGAATTAGGCCTAACATCATACATGCACGTAAATGCATATACAACAGCTCTGCTTTAGAGAATAGCTCACACTGGTGGTAGAATGTGGCAAAAATGGTTGAGCTAGCAGTCACATCTCTGCTGAACTTAAGGAAATAACCAGCTAAATTCTTCTTTTTTGCCTGTCATTATTGCAAGCCTTCTCAAGCCACAAAATTCCCTAGGGAGCAATTTCTGATAATTAACAGGAGCTGTGAGATATTCAAGGGACATTGATGCAGGCTTACTGATGCAGCTTCCCTGAACTCACCAAATGTGTATGTAAGGCTCCAAAGTGAAAAGACAAGGTTAAAAAAATTCCTGATGACTGAATATTTCATCCTTGATAGGGCATTACCCTCTGGTTCTCAATTACCAACTAAGCCTGAAACTGTGTGTTGTGTGGCATGCCATCCAAGGCTATGAATTCTATCCAATAGGATAACGACCGCTCTCCATAATTGGAGATCCCCCATCTACCACAGATGCGAAGTTCATGCTGTTTTCGGTAGAGTTGCTCTGCAGCGGCTCCATGAAGGCAGTAAAGCTTAGCTGAGTAAACATCATGTTTGATTAATCTGCATAGCAAAGATTTTGTTTTTCAAGAATAAACTCTCATGGCAGAAGTTTAATCTTAAAAAACAAAAAATCAATGACTCCAACACAAATTTAGGCTAGGTTTAGAAAGATTTTTCGCTGGGTTTGCGTCACCTTTTTGACACAGACCTGACACAAAATCCATTTTGGTACTTAAAAAACAACCCAAATGTTGATTTGTGAGTAGCTTTGTAAAAAAGAAAAAACCCATGATGCAAACCCATATTTAGAAAGACTTTTCTACATGAGTTTGCACCAAAATGGTGTGCATGCCTGAGGATGTTGGTGTGCATACCTGAGACTGTTGTAGCGTGGAGAAATACCTTTATTTCTCCTTGTCATTTGCTCTTTGCATGTGTGCTACATTCTGCAGCACATATACAAATAAGAAAAAGACTCCAAGGAGATTTTTGGAGCAGGAAGGTATCCCACCCTGCACAAACACTATACTGACCATAACACAGGCACCCTTACACTATGGCGCAAGGGTGCCTGCGTTGGTGTTAGGTAGCCCAAAGTCTGCCAGTTCAGGGAGAGAGCATAAATGCCTAATTTTTTTAATAATCTGGTGCAGTTCTGCTCTCTCCCTTTTATACAGCATAGCTCAACAACTTCACATGGTTCACCTCAGGCTCTGTGTCTTCTTGGCTGGAAGAAGCCCGAATGCTCATCATGGTTCGATTTCCAAATTAACCTGCACCCTCTTATGCTAGTGATATAGACAGACATCCCAGTAAGCATCTAAATTTAAATTACTGCTCCATGTGTTACAGATCGCCTTTTCAGTGATCCATTACAGATGATGCAAACATTTTGTAAGATTTTTCAGATTTCACTCACACTTGTCACTCCTAAGGGCTCATTGGAAGTGCCCCGCTGATCCCAGTTTGGGTGCAAATGCAGTTTTTGCCCTAGTAAGGATTACACATGGTGAGAAAATCCTGCATAGACCCAGAAATTCTTCACTGCAAATATTCCATCAGGTAAAAACTGGCAACATTTTGGTGGGGAAAAGTTAAAAGTACCACTTGTCCTGTTTTTACCAGGGTCTTAGGTTCTTGCCGTCTAAAAAACCCTCATTCACATATTTCTCGTAACAGCGGTATATCTTGGTTATCCGCTTTTATTTATTACGTGAAAAGCATCATCATTGGGTCTTCTCTGTGCTTTCCTCCACCAGGAGGGAGACCAACTGGTTATTCGCAGTAGTGATCAGGGATGGTGATCAGGAGTGGTGAGGGTAAGGGTGAAGTGAGCTTAAAATTGCCTCTTTGCCTCTGGTTCAATTTTATTTCGTCAGGGGTAGGGCAAATTGAATGGAAGCTGAATGGATCCTAGCTTCTCTCTCCCTATTTGATTAGAAGAAAAGTTAAAAGTATTCATAGTTTTGCGGCTCTAAGTCAGAGGAACCACCACAAAACTCCCCATCCCAAAATACGCAGAACTCATAATGATGCTGTAATACTTAACTGGGGAAAAAACAGGCAGTATCAGTGATTCCCTGTCCAGTTACTGCTCCATTTTACTGTGGCATTCAGAGCCCCTCAGCACTGGCTGTTGGAATGTAAGAATAGTTTCAGCTTCATCCTCCTTATATAGTGAAACATCCATGACCGCATCTCAACTGCAGTAATCAATGAGAAATCCACCTGCCAATAGTGCAACATTTAGAACTAACATTTAGAACTAACAGTTACCTTTTTTAATACTGCTCCGTGTACTACTGCAAATGCACCTCAAAAACAGTCAATTTTCTGTAAAAAAAAAATCTAAATACCATTAGTAAGATACTGCTTGCAGCCACACATGAAGTCCTCATGTCGTATTCCTTTTTAAACAGATGCAAAACGTCTAAAATTAGATGAAAACAGAGCTGTTGATTTTCGGAAAGATAGGTTGTTTCCAAATATATTTATATTTATCATCAATGCAAACTTAACATATAGAAAAAATATTTCTGATTCTCAAAAGAAACTCTAAGCACTAATGTAATGCGTACATGTGAACTATGTGTGAGTAGGGTACTCTACAATTACATATCTTATGCACCCGTGTAATCAGAAGATTTAAAGCTTGGAAGAGGGAAAACAGAGTTAGAGAAGGATGAATGAATACATTATTATTTTTTTGTCCGGACCGAAGTTTCTACAGGTTAAGGTGGAGATGTTGAGTTTGTTACCATCTCAACCAGTATCATCTCAACCACAGCAGTAACAGCCTGCACACTCCGTGAAGGGGTTTTCTGTCGTTCATTAAATGGACTAGATCTTTATCAGTAACCCTATCTCATCAGCCTGTTGATGGTAGATAATCTGGCGTGGTTCCTCAATGTAACAAAAATCATGAGAGAAGAGTATTCATAGCAGGAGATACTGCTGGTAGTGGTGACTGCAGGGAATTTATCCAAAGAATCCTGCTTGCCGGAGGGACAAATGTAGTCACAATTTAATTTGCTGAGTGATGCTCTTCTGTTCTCACCAGTTACTGTTATTAGCTATCAAGTGCAAGTGTGGCAGAGGCTTTTGTGCGGCTGAGGTATGAAACTTCACTTGGACCCCTCTTCTCTTTCTAACTGGATAAAAATCTTCTCTTAAGAAAAAGGAAGGTCCCCTTTACCAGGCAGGTCCAAGATCTTGTACCACCTAATGTTGCGGCCACCGCTAGTTATCTCATTGTAAACTAACTGGCCAGGCCAGCAATTTTTATTACATAAATACATTTTGTGGCAGGAGTGATGGTGTACCTGAAAACTGTAAGCTTCAGGCCAAAGAAACCCATCTTGCAATCCTTTGTGATGACCCTGCAATACTGCCGGGTTCTGGATGCTGCATACTCCTGAGCGACACTCGTGAAGGTATCTCCCATCAGCAGTATCGCATTGTGATAGTGCTCTCTGATTCTTCTTGCTTTAACCCTTCTCCTCTCTTCACCTGAACAAATGTTACAGCCTAACATTTCTGTACCATCCTTACCCTTCAAACAGTTTCTCATTACCCCCTACCTTATTCCTTCCGCCTCCACAAGCTCTCTCCCCACCCCTCTTCATTTTGTTATTTCCCCATTCAAACAATGCTCCCCTTTCTCAACTTCTTCTGTATTACCTCAAATCACTGCCTTGCTCACCACTGCAATTTCCCCATCTGTTCCTACTTGTCTAACTCCCACCCAAACACTATTTCTTCCTTAACTCAATTCTATCCTCTTCAGTCTTTCTCTCTTGCCTGTGCCCCTCTTGTCTTCTTCTAATGCCAATACTCTTCTGCCTACCCAGACCAACCACGATCTGTCCTTTGATTGCAGCTCTACCCATAACTACACCATTACCCTAAGCCTTTGCTGTCATCTCTTCTCACCACCCCTCTCCACCTGCTACCTCCTCACGTCACATGGCCTCATCCTTCAACATCCTTCTTGCCCTTAACTAAATATTCCTCCTTCATCTCACCTCACCTGCATCATAGCTTCCCCAGTATGGTTTACCCCATTAGCGTCTTTTCCATTATTAATAACTCTACCGACTGTTCATCCCTCTCTGACACAGCCTGCTTCCTCAATCACCTCTTTTCAGTCTACGGCTAACATCCCATCACTTTCCTACTTCATAATTTTTGTCACCTGTGAGAACCTGGACCCTTAACTAGGACGGAGATCAATAAAAGGGCATCCACAAAAATATATGATGTATAGATGAATATAAATGACTGGGTCCTAGGCACCTTTCCAGACTGACTGTGACTGACAGGAAGTAGGGTTATTTAGTGTCTGGAGCAGGCCTGCCAGCCTGATGGTGGATTGGAGGTCCCCCTCTGCTAAGCCTGCAGTTGGGATGTTTTGACAAATAAAACCCGGAATGGCCCAGAAGGAATACTCACATCAAAACTGTGATTCAGGCTGGGCACTACACCTAGCACCCAGATGGCATGATTTGTTTTGCAGAAAAAACCCAAAGTGAGGGTTTATTCCACAAAAGAAATAGCAATGGCCTTATGCGAAGGGAGTTTTCGCCCCACCTGCGTTGCCGTTGCTTATTTTTACTTCCCAGGTAAAAATGTATGTTGGGATCGCCTTCTTAAATAAGGTGATCCTTTTGTTAAACACAGATAGTTGGCCCTCTGGTAGATGGGTGGCTGTCCAAAGAATTTTGATGGCATAGCCAGGTGAGGCTCTGTTTTCAGAAATCTAGTGGTTCCTCCACCCTCAACTGAGGTAGAAAAACTGCGAGTTTTGCAGGGCAGGAGGCTCCGATTTATGGCAGAGTTTCTGTTCCATCAAACTGTGAATCCCTCTTTTACTCTAGTAAATTAAAGTCAAAATCCTCCAGCAAGGGGGCATGGTAAAATGTTGTGGCTGGCATTGACTCTTTATGGGCAAATACTTCGAATTTCGGATCTTATTGTAGCCTTCAGTTGTGGTGCCAAAAGCTCAGCTCTCGTTCAGGGTTGGTAGTCAATCAGAGTTGGTAAAGCGCAACTACTCACCCAAGGGTCTCAAGGCATTGTGGGTAGGGAAGTGTCTCTGTTGAGCGCTGGAGTCATCCGAAAAGCAAGGTCTTGAGGTCCTTCCTGAACTGGGGCAATGTGGGAGATTACCAGAGGTGGAGGGGGAGGGTGTTCCAGGCTTTGGCTGAGAGGTAGGAAAAGGACTTTCCTCCCTTTCTGGTCTTGTTGATATGTCGGACGGTGGCCAGAGAGAGCTAGGCTGATCAGAGGTGTCTTTTAGGTGCGTGGAAGGAGAGGCGGCTGATCAGGTATGCAGGTCTGGTGTTGTGAAGGGCCTTGTATGCATGGGTGAGGAGTTTGAAGGTTATTCTTCTTTCGACTGCAAGCCAGTGGAGATCGCGGAGGTGTTGGGTGATGTGACTGCCAGACTGTCGAGGATTAATCTGGCTCTGAGTGGGCCAAACTTAAAATCTATAGCGATCAAAGTCACTGCCACTTGGGATAGTTCACTGCCTTTTCCCGCTCTTGTACTGCACTTTGGGACCAACGGGGTCATGTAGATCTTGCTAAGTTTTTGGCGGGTCTTGCACTTCATCAAGCTTGCATTCCCTCTACATAGTTAAGACATCACCCTATTTAAGGCAGTCATTATGATGCATTGTTTTCTGCTTGGGACAACCTTTGCACGGGATGGCAAATAGAGGCATGGAAAAGAAATAACCACCCCAATGCACAAGGGCCAATTGTGTATCCTAGTGTATCAGGCCGATTGCTTCTTTATCTTAACATACAAACATCTGCTTTGGGAGTTTGCTCATGAAAAACAAAAAAAAAGATATTCTCACGATTCTTCTCTGATAAAAGTGCTTCTCTCCATCAGGACAGCACTACTGTCAGATACTGACACTGCTGCGATGTTCAACTTACAATAGATTGTGTGGTCCGCAGCAGGGTGGGCGGAGGGAAGACCGTGGCAGGCCATATACCGGGCACTAAATGACTGCCTAAGGCTCTTTTTTGGAGCTCACAATCTTTCACTGGGACAAGGCTAGCCCATGGCTAGATTGAGCTCCTTGAAGTTAAAATCCTGCTTCTCACAGTCCTTGAACTTTGTAGAAAAACAGTACATTTTTCCTGCAGATGTAATTCTTTGTTGAGTATCATTTGTACCTTACCCAGTCCTCTGTGAGTCAAAAAGTTTCTAAATGTCACTCTTAAAAATAGCTGAATATTTTCCTCTGATTACTCCTAAATGTATCAAACCTCTAGGAATGACAATTTATAATGCATCAGATCTCAACTTGCAGTGAGAATCAGACCCATTCCCTCTCTTCAGCAAGGACAGCAGGTAAATCTTCATTCCTACTGACCTGATGGTTCTTCTTCAAGGATGTCCTCCTTGTTCTTTACCTCCGTGTGATCTTCCGAGGGCAAGTTTATCTGACCCTTGATTATCAACTTTAGAAGAGGTGAAGAGAGAGCAGAATACAATTCTGCATCAATTCCTCGGGCAGACAGGTTTACTCTGACACTAATCGTCTTCCTCTTGGAATCTTCAAATTCCAACAGAGTTATAGAGTTTCGTATTGGGATTTGGGGCAAACAGGAGACCGATAGAAACTGGATCCAATGTAATATCCTACGACTGTTGACAGTTTTTGGTGAACTATTGACTGTCTGGCGACTGTTGCCTACTGTCCCTGGATACAGTTCTTTTGTTGACAGCAACATAATGAATGAGATACTTGATATCAGTTATGCGTCTGATCCAGCGCGATATTAGCAAACAGCATTCATACACCAGATACTCACTTGGGCCCATACATTCATACTACGCTAATACTTACGCTGGGTTTTATCAGTTGTTACTCTCTATCAAAATCCCTGCTACCAATTACCTTCCGAATGAAGAGTAATGACTTACCAATGAATCCTTTGCCAATTGGGAAATTTAAAATGAGTGACATTCATTATAGTACATAATCCTGAAATAACCACTGAGTCAGGAAGTTTTAAAATGTTTATCTAAAGATTTAGCAGAGTAAAATACAGAACCACACGGTACTTAATCGCAATACCCAAGATGAAGCATAGAATAACTATTGCTAATCAATGACGGTTCCTCAGAAAAGGAGAGGATAGAGACAGCAGCGCAACTAAAGGTTGCATTATATTTACCTAAGTGCGAGAACCAAACCCCTTGGTCAAGGAGTTGGAAAGAATAGGACCCAGGAAGAATGAAGAGCAAAGACCTCCTCCAGGATCAGGACAGGACCGGTGACCTCTCTACAACGACGTCTCTGATACTCGACTTCTCCTCGATTCGCCCGTGTCTTCCTTCTAATGGACTCCGCCGCCCCCTCCTCAGGACCTCTCTGGACAGCGATTCAGTCTGCAATCGATCAGCTTGGCAGTCTGGAGCTAAGAGCTAACTAATTTAGCTAATTCTATATCTATTATACCCTTCTACGCCCATGTACCTCCCCTTAATGTTGCTAAAATATGGGACCACTACTTCTGATTGGACAAGGACAGGGGGTGGATTCTCACACCATATTGATTTGTCTTGTATTTCTGAAACCTATTGTTTTTAAACTACCGCCCCTTCAATTTAATACATTTGCTTTATTTCCCACCCGTCTCACAACAAAATTGACAATTTATTCATATAAAATGTTGCTTTCGACGAGAACATCTTGGTATGTAGTGGTGTCGGTCAGCAGGTCACGGCCTTGGGTGATGTCCAAATTGACTTCATCTCTTTCTTTCTCGTCTGCCTCTCAGGGCGCATGTGTGGAATCTTTGTCAAACGAGCTTTCAGTTCACCAAAACCCAGGCCCAAGTTTACGAACTAATAAAAGTCAAAGAAGAAAACATTAAAATCATAAATAAAATGTTTCACTGTATGCCCACTCTTTCTACTCTATTCCCATTTAATTATAAATTCTATCCCGCATTAGTAGCATTAAAGAAACGACAGTTTGATAATGACATGAGAGCAAGCTGAAGCATGTGAAAACATCAAGCAGCCATTTTAATGCACACTGCGCAGAAGCAGAAATTTCCCACCAAGCAAAGAAAGACGTCACAACACGTGATGTGGTTGGGACATGCGCATTAGGGTTCCCGCACTTTAGCGGCCATTTTGGATTACAGACAAGCGTTATTCATTAGTAAAACACATAGGCAAGCATCCTTTCTATTCGTGTAGTGTATGCAAGGATTAGTAGAGACAATACAAGTTTAATAAATTAATACTATGAGGATGTTGCATACGAGCAAGTCTCATTTATGAGTCCTTGCTCCATCAATCCCCTCTTTGATGGCGTTTCTGAGCCATCAAAATACTACCCACAATCAGATGCCAACTTCTAGCAAATAGTTTCATTCTTATTTTTACATTTTCTATTTTTATCATCTCCTTTCAATTTCTTGTATAATTCACTTCTCCATTCTTCAAGTTCTATTTCATCTAATTTTCTCTTCTTTCCCTTTCCTGTCACATTATATGTTCCCTTCTTTCTACAACATTTGCACCATATTATTATTGTCAGTTCTATTATTGTTATCCCTGCTAAGGGTACTAATATTTGACCTATAAGTCCTTTTCCTACGTTAGCAAACCAGGTACCAATTGACGCAATACTACTTGTCAATCTTTCCCATACACTATCAACTTCCAGTGGTTTAAGTTCCTTCTCAAGTTTAGTTATATTCTGTATATACGTTCCAATTTCTGCACTCTTATCAGGAATATAAGTGCAACAATGTTTCGTCTTTAATACTTTACAGACTCCGCCCTCTTTTGCCAATATAATATCAAGAGCAAGTCGATTTTGCATCACCATAGATCTAATCGCAACCATTTCCGCATTAATCATTAGAAATCCTCCGGCAGTATCCGTAGATAAACGATCAACCACTGTAGACAATTTACATATTTTCCTTGAGTTCAGAATTATTCCCACCGAAGGTATCAATGCACCAAATATATCACCTACAATTTCTGAAAAACTAGCTCTTTTATTACGTATTAATTCACTATTGTTTTCATTGCTCCCAGTGTTTCTTTTTACGTGGTATATCTTTGGAAATACTATTCCAAAATAACAACTTCCATACCACCGTGCAGGAAGCCTAAAGTAAGCCTTATTCCCACACACATAATAGATTCCAGGAAAAACTGAATCTGTTCCTCCTTTTATTCCCCAACCTCCAAGTATTAAGAAATTATGTTCACATTCACTGGTACCGATGAAAACATTGTTATAATCAGTTTTTAACCTCTGTAGACAAATTTTCCCTGTCTTTACAACATCCAGAGCCATAGCAGCTTGAGCCTCGCCAGGTGTGTAACTCCCTTCTTTCTCAGCCCAAGGTGGCAAATGAGCCTTATGCTCAGAAGCTTTCCTTTGGAAATCTTGTCTTCTATCTTCTACTAAATTCAAAAATATATTTTCTTCTTCGTGTAAAGAACATGTTAGATTGTGTCTATGTGCATGTGTTATGTCTATTGATTTCATTGTTAAGAAAAATTCTCCCATAAACTGTGCATCTTGACTACTAAGCACTGGGTTCATACTTTTTCGAATCGGAACCTCAGAAAATATCACATCTAGGTTTGAATAATAATACTGAAGTCTCCCTGTTCTATAAAATAAACTAGACAAAACACTACATGATATGCCATATGTCAGTGGTAAGTGATGATATGTTAATCCTTCTGCTACTGATTCAAGTAACTTCATACAGACATAACAATTACTAACTTCCATTGTGTCTACTGGAACAATAATTTTGTAAAAACGTTTAAACTAGTGTCGTTATCAGCTATTTCATGATGAAACTCTGGTTCATTTTCTGCCATTAGTTCTACTCTATTGCCCTTCATGTTTGCTGTCCTCTCCTTAGTTTCATTATTATTTCTTTTATCCATTATCATAAGGTAAGGAACTGCTACAATCAGGACTAACCATACTATAAGCACCATTACTAGACTACATATGCATATTGCACAGCATCTTCTACAACATCTCTGTTTTGGTCTCCCAGCAACTCTATCGTCAGGCATTTTCGACAAGGAAGATCGCTCTTCTTATCTATTTCCTCTTTTCTTTATATGACTCTTTTGCTTAGTCAAGGTGGTCTTGTTTCTTTCTCGTACGTTAGCTCTGCACTTGTTCCTTCGTCACCACTTTCACTTGACTCTGAACTTTCGTAATCTTCAAGAATGATGTAAGTCCAATCAGGACCCTTGAATTTGTTATTCACAAGTTTCAGTCTTTTACTTCTTCTTTTCTCAGTTTTATTCTGTTGTTCAGTTTGGCTTGTCACTTCATTTACTTGATCTGGATCTTCACTTCTGGTTGTTATGTGGTATTTTACTCTTTTAATGACACTTGGCCAATGATCTCCTTTTCTTGTTTTCTTTGTTTGTACTGTTTCTTTATCTTCGTCTTCAGAAATCTTTTTATTTTCACTTTCTGACACCCTTTTGTTTTCTGCAATTACTGTTTTTCTTTCTTGCTCTTTTTCAGGTCTGATTTGTTTTTCTTCAGCAGCTCCACTGTGAGTTTCCAATAATTGACCTTGTGCTTGATTTATTTCTTCTTGTTCATTTTTCTCATGATCTTGTTCTTCTGTGTATTTTTCTTGATCTAACTGATTCTGATCAGGGCTTATTGCACTTTGTACTTCTGCAGCCTGACCGGATTCTTCTAAACCTGTCTGTCCCTGCTCAAAATTTATTAGTTCTTCGTTAATTTGAGCCCAATTTCCTTTCCTTATCTGACCTTGCTCAGGTTCTCTTATTGTCTCTTCTTCTTTTTCCTGAGCTGCTTCTTCTTCACCTATCTGATCTTCTTCAATTTCTTCAAATCTTGTTTGACTTCTTGTTCTGTGGTAAACTTCAGGAATTTCTACCACCGGTATCCAATCCTGACTTGTGCTCGGTTGTTCTTCTTCAGCTTCTCTTGAATCTCGAGCCTGAGATTCCTCTGCTGGGCAACCTTCAGCTCCCTCAGTGATTGTTGCTGTCTGAGGATTTTCTTCTTCAGGAACTGGTACTCTTTTGGTGTGGCTTACATGAATCCAATTAGGAAATCCTGCACACTTCACTTCTGTATTTGTAGTCAGTATGACTTGACAAGGACTGCTCCATCTGGGTGATAGACACGTTTCTCTGGTGTGATTCTTCACTACCACCCAGTCACCAGGATTCAGATCATGTTCTTGTTCAGGCTGCCTGGAAACTGCGTCTTCTCCAACCTGGTGAGAGACAGAACGCACTAGGTCAGCCAGTCCTTTACAATAGTCCAGTACCATATCATCAGATATATTCAGCAGTTTGTTTGTGGGAACATGTGTTTGTCTCATTGCTCTTCCCATCATTATCTCATGGGGGCTCAATCCTGTATTTCTGTCAGGTATGCTTCTGAGTCCCATTAAAACAAGTGGCAATGCATCTGGCCATTCTAATGATGTTGATGCACACATTTTTCCCAATCTTGACTTTATAGTGCCATTCAATTGTTCAACCACTCCAGAAGCCTCTGGACGATATGCACAGTGCAGTTTCTGTTTAATTTGGAATGCTTCACAGATTATTTGTATCACTTCACTGTTAAAATGTTTTCCTCTATCTGATTCCAAAGTTACTGGGAAACCAAACCTAGGAATGAGCTCTCTTAGCAACAGTTTTGCGACTGTAATGCTATCATTTCTCCTGGTAGGGTAAGCCTCCACCCACTTTGAAAACAGACACACTATGACTAGTACATATTTCAACCCTCTGCATGGTGGTAACTGTATGAAATCAAACTGGAGTCTTATAAAAGGACCCTCTGCCTTTCCAATTTTTCCAAATCCAATTATTGTCTTTCTCCCTGGATTATGCATCTGGCAAGTTAAACATCTCTGGCAAAGACTCTCTGCAACAGCCCTGAACTTCGGATTATACCAGTTTTGTCTGAAGAGCCTAATCATTGCATCTCTCCCTATGTGTGTGTCTCCATGATACATTCTGGCCATTTGTGAGAGTAAACAGTCTGGCATGACTGGTCTGCCATCAGCACTAATCCACACTTCATCATCTCCTCTTTGGGAACAACCTACTTTGATCCACAAATTCTTTTCATTTTCATCAACATCATCTTGTAATCTCTTTACATCATTCCAAGTTTCAGGTGGCATATACAGCATAAGTTGGCAGCTGATTCCCATTCTTTCCACCCTCTTATTGACTGATAATCTATTTTTGGCACAATGTTGAGCCACCAGATCTGCGTATCTGTTGCCGACTACCACCCAGTCATCTCCTGACTGGTGTGCAGCACATTTCACCACAGCCAATTCTTTTGGTGATTGTATTGCTTCCAGCAATTCCTTCTACGAACTGTCCATTTTTAATGGGGGATCCTGAAGAAGTCAGGAAATCCCTCTGCATCCATAGTTGGGCAAAATCATGCACAACCCCGTAACCATATTGGCTATCTGTAAATATAGTTACTTTTTGATTCCTCCCAATTTTGCAGGCTTTTATTAATGCAATCAATTCAGCTATTTGTGCAGATTTGACTCCTGGTAAATAGGATGCTTCGACTATTCCAGTTAATTCACATACCGCATAGGCAGCAGTTAATTTACCGTCTTCATGTCGTTGACATGAACCATCAACAAATAGCTCCCTGTCTGGCTGTTGGAAACGGGGTTACCGAGTCCGTTACGGTAGCATGGCGCAAAGCGGGGAAAGGCACGCGAAGGCAATGTGTAAGGCAGTTGTGCAGCACACTCTTACTTTAACTCAGAAATGCGGAGCAATAACCGGACACCACACCAGGCTTGTATAAGTAAAAATCAGGTTTCTTTATATCAATCAAGATGGCATTCACTTATGCAGATTATACATTCCTTTAACTGGTGCGCATTCGTTTAAAAAGACCCTCAACAGTTCTGGCCACTAAAAGGCCGCAGGAATTAGTTCCTTTAAAATCACAGCACCAATAATGATTCGGGTGCGCTAACAAAGTAGGGCCTAGAACATGCACAACACTTTTTAGGCATTAACATCTCTGGCCCCTGGGCACATACATCAGGCCTAGGTACTCAGTACAGCCTGTGGTACACTAGGCGGGAGGGAATCCTAGAGGGAACCCCTCAACATGTCCAGCAGCTGGGGCTTCCCTATGAGGGGGACTCCTATATCTCCCAGGGGAGGTGAGGGTTAAATTAGGCTAGGGCCCTTTCTCACCAGGTGCCTGGCCTGGTACAAAACGTCATGGAAGGCCCCTCCCTCCTTAATCCCTTGTGAAGCGTGGCCCCCGGCCCCCGGGGGCTTAACCTAGAGCCCTAGGGGCCTCCTGGGCTCACCTGCGGTGCTGTTGCTGGTCGCTGTGCCTCTCGGCGGACTCTCCCCCGGGCCAGCCCTCTGTTGGACGGGGCGGGGCCCGGCGCGAGTCTCACGGCCCTCCGGCCGGCGCTGGCAATTCTCCTCGAGGCTATGGAGCCTCTCGCGGCGTTATCGCTTCGTTGGGGGGCCGGTATGCCACTCCTCCGGCCCCCGTGGAGTCAGGAGAGAGAGTAGGGACACGGAGCGGGAGCCGGCAGTCCTTTCAGATGGCTCCGGCTTCCCGCGAGGACACA
This sequence comes from Calotriton arnoldi, assembly GCA_963921515.1. Taxonomy (NCBI): domain Eukaryota; kingdom Metazoa; phylum Chordata; class Amphibia; order Caudata; family Salamandridae; genus Calotriton; species Calotriton arnoldi. Next base: position 998,780 of record CAWUFW010007336.1, read on the forward strand.
AGGAGTTCTAGCTCACCTCCGGACGTGCAGGGGGGGGCGGGCTCTCGACGGCGCCCAATCCTGGCGCGGCGGTGATTCTTCCTGGGGCTCCCGTTGGCAGTGGAGCCCCTCGGACGTCTTCCCGATTGGCTCCGGCTGGGCCAATCGCGTCGCGGCCTTCTCCTCTTCCGGGGGCTCCCGTTGGCAGTGGAGCCCCTCTGACGTCGTCCCGATTGGCTCCGGCTGGGCCAATCCCGTTGCGGCCTTTTCGGGGGCGCGACCTATGACGCGGTCAGCGTCCCCGGCCCCACGGCAACGGCGTCCACGGGCCTGGAGGCCGCAGAAGGCCTCAGCTCGGTTTACGCGGCCCTCGGGGGCTGCGGCGGGGTTATTCTTGGCCGCGCTTGCAGCGGCAGGGGTCTCGGGCCCGGCGGTGATTTCTGTGGGCTTCGGTGGGGGCGCGGCCGGCGCACCTCACCACAGTTATGCACGGGGGAGAGGTCTTCCTCACCTCAGCACCCCTCTTCACGCGGCGGCGGCCGCGGCGGCGATCCAGTCACAAGGTCAGTGACTGGGGGGGGTCAAGTTCACATGGAGTTGCAGCGCGGGGCGCGCTGACAGCCTTATTCACAGGGCTGTGTGGGAAGTGTTCTTGGGGGACAGTCCAGCTGTCGGTGTGGATAGATAGGGGGGTGAAGGCCTAGCGCTTAGGACACAGCGCTTCGCCTCGTGATCCCCATTCGACGGTTTCACTTGAGATCCTGTTACTCTTGGATTCAGCAAAGTTCTTCTTATGAACAGTGGGGGGGTTGTGAGTTGGTGATTCTGGGAGTGCTTGATGTTCCTCCCGGCACGCTGGAGATGGTTCCCTGGGTCCCCTCACACTGGGCAAGATCAGTGGGTGGTGGGCGTTCCTCAGCTATCTTACGGCAGCAGGGCCTTGACCCTGTCAGCAGCAGTAGTGTAGGTCTCCCCCTAGGCCCTAAAGTCTATACTCCGGCGCAGGTTCTCCCAGGTTCAGCGGTGCCTCAACCTAACTAACTAAAAGGTTTTCCCTCCAAGCCTCTTATACCCCTAGGTCAGGTGACCCTCCTAAAGGCGGCAAAACGTAACTCCTCCCACAGCCCGGAAGGTTCTGGAACCTTCCACCTACCTAGCTATGGGGCCCAGAGGTGGGGACGGGATGGCTACTGTATCCCTTGTCCCAGCCTGACTCTGGCGACTAGCGTGTATGTGTGGAAGGCCCTCTGCAGTAGCAGGGGCCTGTGGCAGCCATCTTTAGTGAGAGAGCACCTGCACCTCAGCACTGACCAGCAGTGGCAAGGCGCCCGGAGACCTAGGTCCAGTAAAAATACGGTGGCAAAAATGAGGCACAAAAGGGAAAAAAACAGGGCAAGACCACCCTAGGGCTGACAGGTCTAACACGCGTCCCCCCAGCCGAAAGAGGGGAGAGCTTCCCAACCTCTAGGGAGTTCTCTTCGCTAAGGCGGAAAAACCGGGAGAGACCGTCAGCGTTGGCGTGGTCTACACCGGGCCGATGTTCCACCCGAAAGTCCATCCCCTGGAGGGAAATGGACCACCTCAACAATTTGGGGTTTTCGCCTCTCATCTGCATGAGCCAGCGAAGGGGTCTGTGGTCGGTCTGGATCAAGAAGTGACAACCAAAAGGTATGGCCTCAACTTCTTCACAGCCCAAACCACAGCAAAGGCTTCCCGCTCGAAGGTACTCCACCGCTGTTCCAGGGGAGTAGTCTTCGGGAGATAAAGGCCACTGGCTGGTCTTGGCCATCGTCATTCAGCTGCGAGAGCACAGCTCCTATGCCATGCTCAGAAGCGTCTGTCTGCACGATAAATTCCCGTCCGAAGTCTGGAGTCCTGAGCACCGGGGCGGTGCACATGGCACGTTTCAGGGTCTCAAAGGCATCCTGACAGGCAGCCGTCCAGATTACTCTGCGTGGCTGCTTCTTGGAAGTCAATTCCGTCAATGGGCCCACGATGGTTCCATATCCCTTGACGAACCGGCGGTAGTATCCCGTGAGGCCGAGAAAAGCTCAGACCTCTGTTTGGGTCTTGAGGGGCTCCCAGGCCATGATGGTCTCAATCTTGGCTTGGAGGGGTTGCACCTTACCTCCGCCCACCAGGTGTCCCAGGTACACGACAGATCCCTGTCCAATCTGGCACTTGCTGGCCTTGATGGTTAGACCAGCCCGTTGCAAAGCCTGTAGTACCTCCTGGAGATGCTGCAGATGGTCCTCCCAGCTGCTACTGAAGACAGCTATGTCATCCAGGTAGGCAGCCGAGAAGGCCTCTAGGCCAGACAGCACCTGGTTCACCAACCACTGGAAAGTGGCTGGAGCATTTTTCAACCCGAAGGGCATCACACAGAATTGAAAGTGGCCCTCGGGGGTGGAGAACGCAGTCTTCTCCCTTGCTCCTTCCGCCATGGCGATCTGCCAATAGCCTGATGTTAAATCAATGGTACTCAGGTACCGGGCTGCTCCCAGCCGGTCAATGAGCTCATCCGCCCGAGGGATCGGGTGAGCGTCGGTCTTGGTGACTGAGTTGAGTCCACGATAATCCACACAGAACCGAAGTTCTGGTGTGGTGCCCGGGGGGCCGCTTTCGGCACCAACACTACCGGACTAGCCCAAGGGCTACTGGAAGGCTCAATCACCCCCAGTTCTAGCATCTTGACAACCTCACCCTGGATACTAGCCTTGACCTTATCGGACAGCCGGTAAGACTTGTTCTTCACTGGCGGACTGTCCCCTGTGTCCACATCATGGGTACACAGGTGCGTGATTCCAGGCGTGAGGGAAAACAACGAGGCGTACTGCCCCAAGACCTGGCGGCAGTCCCTCTGTTGCTCTGGGGTCAAGGATGGGGCGAGGACTACTCCCTCTACCGAACCATCCTTCTCGTGGACCGCCAGAAGGTCTGGCAGAGGCTCACTCTCCTCCTCCTCACTTCCATCCGTTATCATCAAGAGAGTGAGCTCGGAACGCTCCTGGTGTGGCTTCAGGCGGTTGACGTGGAGCACCCTGTGGGGTTGACGGGGGGTCTTCATGTCGACGACATACGTGGTCTGGCCTTTCCTTTCTAAGATCTCAAACGGCCCAGTCCATCGGTCCTGGAGGTTGCTAAGCTCTCCTGGCTCCATGACCCACACCTTCTGTCCAGCGTCTAACTCTACCGTCCGCGCGTTCCGGTCATACCATTGCTTCATGACGGCCTGACTTGCCTCTAAGTTGTCCGAGGCCTCCTTCCACAGCTTGGCCACTTGGCTGCGGAACGCCAGCATATAGCTGACCACATCACGGGGAAGCTTCGAGGAAGACTTCTCCCACCCCTCTTTGACAAGACTGAGGGGCCCCCGAACGGGGTGGCCATAGAGCAGCTCAAAGGGGCTGAAACCGACCCCTTCTGCGGCACCTCTCGGTAGGAGAAGAGCAGACAGGGTAAGAGGACGTCCCACTTTCTTCTCAAGTCCTCGGGTAGGCTCCTGATCATCCCCTTCAAGGTTTTGTTGAAACGCTCCACGAGCCCGTTCGTCTGGGGGTGGTAAGGAGTGGAGAACCGGTAGGTCACTCCACACTCCTTCCACATGGCCTGCATGTAGGCCGACATGAAATTCGTGCCCCTATCTGACACCACGACCTTGGGGAATCCCACTCGGGTAAAAATCCCCATGAGGGCCCGCGCCACCACCGGTGCTGTGATGGTCCTCAGAGGGATTGCCTCTGGGTACCGGGTGGCGTGGTCTACTAGCACCAAAATGAACCTATGCCCAGCTGAAGTCGGCGGATCCAACGGCCCGACAATGTCAATCCCCACTCGCTCAAAAGGGGTATCGACCACTGGGAGAGGTTCTAGAGGGACCTTCACCTTAGTCCCTGTCTTGCCGCTCGCTTGGCAAGTGGTGCAGGTCTTGCAATAAGTGTCAGAAGTGACGCGCATCCTGGGCCAGTAAAAATGTGGGACCAAGCGTGCAAACGTCTTGTCCTGGCCCAGGTGTCCTGCTAGTGGTATCTCATGCGCCAACTCTAGCAGAAAGGCTCGGTGGCATTGGGGGACCACCACGGCCCTTGAGGACCCATGCACCGGAGCCTTAGGCTCACTGTAGAGGAGACCATCCTCCCAGTAGACATGGTAATTACCAGTCTCTGTTCCAGCTGCTTGGGCGTCGGCCTGTTGCCGTATGCCATCAAGCGTAGGGCACTCCCTCTGTGCCCGGCAAAATTCTTCCCGGGTAGGCCCTCCTTCCACCTGCCACTCTGCAGGGGTCGGCAGGTCCCCCACGGGAAAACCAACCACCTCAGCGGACTCCAGGGTCACCTCCGCGGGCTCCCCATCCATCTCACCGGGTGTCTCCTCCCGGACATCTCCTCGTCCAGCAGTGGGCTGGGCCCTTCTTTCAGGCTCCACCCCGGGCTGAGTTCCTTGTCGGGCAGCCATGGACCGCGTGATAACGCAAGTCCACCCTGGTAACCCCAACATCTCAGCATGGGCATTGAACTCTACCTCTCTCCAGGCAGTATGTTCTAAATCGTTGCCCAGCAGACAGTCAACTGGCATGGCAGGGCTCACCGCAACCTTCATCAGACCTGACACTCCTCCCCACTCAAAGGGAACTTGGGCCACGGGGTAATGACCCAGGCTATTATCAGCCATCACAACCGGGTGGAACTCCTCAGGAATCACCTGCTCTGGGGACACCAGCTGACGTTTCACCATTGTCATACTGGCACCTGTGTCCCTCAGAGCCTCCACCTCCTCCCCGTTCAACAGGACCCTCTGCCGATACTTGGCAGTGTTCTCGGGTACCTGCACCCTTGGGATGATCTCCCTATCCCCCAGGGAAACTAAGGTCAAGCCTGTCCACTCACCTCCCCTACCTAGGGACAACTCCTCCCCAAGCGCTACACTGGCCACCCCGGGGGTCTTACCTCCTGTGGGGGCTGGGGTTCTCTTTCAACACTGGGCATCCCCCTTGTAGTGTCCAACCTCCCCGCACTCGTAGCACCGGACAGTTCTGGGCTGCTGACTCCTGTCAGGGTAAGTGGGTTTCTGGTATCCAGATTGGGATGGGAAACCTCCCCTCTCCCAGGCGGTCTATTTTGGGGACCTTTAAAGAACTCCCTCTTTTTATCTCCCCCTCTTTCTTCTGGGGGAACGCCTGTCCACCTTTCGGGGGTCCGCCCCGGCTCCCTTGTGGGACACCCGAGTGCTGACCCACGTGTCTGCCTCCTCTGCAAGCTCCCTTGGGTTGGTCAGCTTGCGGTCCACCAAGTACTGGCGCAGCTCCGGAAAACATTTCTCGAGGAGGTGCTCTCTCAAAAACAGGTCGTACAGCCCAGTGTAATTGTCAACCTCGCTGCCACGCACCCAACCCTCCAATGCCTTCCGGGCATAATCATAAAAATTTACCCAGTTTTGTGTGGTGAGCTTGTGGCTGTTGCGAAACTTTTGGCGGTACTTCTCTGGGGTGAGGCCAAACTTCCTGAGCAGGGCCTCCCTCATGATAGGGTAGTTGGTTCGATCCCCTTTTTCTAAGGTTAAAAGTGTGTCCCTGACTAGTGGAGGTATGTACCTATAAAGTCCTCCTCCCCAGTAGCTCTCAGGAACTCTATGGGCCACCAAAGCTACCTCGTACGCCGTCAACCACTTGTCGATGTCGTCACCCACACTAAAGCTGGCCATCACTTCCCTGGGTAGATAGAATTTGGGCTCCTGTGGAACCCCAGCAGGTACGCTGCCACCATTTCCTTTGCCTTCCATTTCCATTTGCAAGGCTCGGAGCTCCAGTTCTTTCAGGCTAAGCTCATGTACAAGCCTCCTTTCCTCCATGGCTAGCCTTGCCTGCTCTCCTTCCCTTTCCATCCTAGCCAACTCTAATGTCAATTGCCTCTGCTGCCTCCTGTCCTCGAATTCCTCTGCTGACACACTCCCCCTGACGCACTACTGCCTGCCCTGGAACGTCTTCCTGGCAACACATTCTCGCTGACGTCAATGTTCAGTAGGCTCAGTTCTCCTGGGTCGTCTGTCTCCCTCTGCTCCTCCTCCCCTCTTCCCTCCGGGTGGGCCATTACCCATGCCCTCAAAGCTTTCTGAAGCACCTCCTTCTTGGCACCTCACTTGACGGCCACCCCCTCTCTAGGCAGAACTCCTTGAGCTGTGCCACCGTGTACCTCTCTAGGTCGGCTAACTCAAACTCCATCCTCCTAGGTGGGGTCCCGGACAATTTAAGGAAGGGGTTCTAAATGGTAGGTAGCAGGTCTTAACGCAGGACTAATACAATCGGCAATCACAAAAGAGTTCCTTCTTACATTTCACTAGGTGTCTAATTGCGGCGCACTCTGAGTCACTGTAGGGTGCTGCACAAATACCAGTCCTTATCCCACCGCTGAACACCAATGTTGGAAACGGGGTTACCGAGTCCGTTACGGTAGCATGGCGCAAAGCGGGGAAAGGCACGCGAAGGCAATGTGTAAGGCAGTTGTGCAGCACACTCTTACTTTAACTCAGAAATGCGGAGCAATAACCGGACACCACACCAGGCTTGTATAAGTAAAAATCAGGTTTCTTTATATCAATCAAGATGGCATTCACTTATGCAGATTATACATTCCTTTAACTGGTGCGCATTCGTTTAAAAAGACCCTCAACAGTTCTGGCCACTAAAAGGCCGCAGGAATTAGTTCCTTTAAAATCACAGCACCAATAATGATTCGGGTGCGCTAACAAAGTAGGGCCTAGAACATGCACAACACTTTTTAGGCATTAACATCTCTGGCCCCTGGGCACATACATCAGGCCTAGGTACTCAGTACAGCCTGTGGTACACTAGGCGGGAGGGAATCCTAGAGGGAACCCCTCAACATGTCCAGCAGCTGGGGCTTCCCTATGAGGGGGACTCCTATATCTCCCAGGGGAGGTGAGGGTTAAATTAGGCTAGGGCCCTTTCTCACCAGGTGCCTGGCCTGGTACAAAACGTCATGGAAGGCCCCTCCCTCCTTAATCCCTTGTGAAGCGTGGCCCCCGGCCCCCGGGGGCTTAACCTAGAGCCCTAGGGGCCTCCTGGGCTCACCTGCGGTGCTGTTGCTGGTCGCTGTGCCTCTCGGCGGACTCTCCCCCGGGCCAGCCCTCTGTTGGACGGGGCGGGGCCCGGCGCGAGTCTCCACGGCCCTCCGGCCGGCGCTGGCAATTCTCCTCGAGGCTATGGAGCCTCTCGCGGCGTTATCGCTTCGTTGGGGGGCCAGTATGCCACTCCTCCGGCCCCCGTGGAGTCAGGAGAGAGAGTAGGGACACGGAGCGGGAGCCGGCAGTCCTTTCAGACGGCTCCGGCTTCCCGCGAGGACACAAGGAGTTCTAGCTCACCTCCGGACGTGCAGGGGGCGGGCTCTCGACGGCGCCCAATCCTGGCGCGGCGGCGATTCTTCCTGGGGCTCCCGTTGGCAGTGGAGCCCCTCGGACGTCTTCCCGATTGGCTCCGGCTGGGCCAATCGCGTCGCGGCCTTCTCCTCTTCCGGGGGCTCCCGTTGGCAGTGGAGCCCCTCTGACGTCGTCCCGATTGGCTCCGGCTGGGCCAATCCCGTCGCGGCCTTTTCGGGGGCGCGACCTATGACGCGGTCAGCGTCCCCGGCCCCACGGCAACGGCGTCCACGGGCCTGGAGGCCGCAGAAGGCCTCAGCTCGGTTTACGCGGCCCTCGGGGGCTGCGGTGGGGTTATTCTTGGCCGCGCTTGCAGCGGCAGGGGTCTCGGGCCCGGCGGTGATTTCTGTGGGCTTCGGTGGGGGCGCGGCCGGCGCACCTCACCACAGTTATGCACGGGGAGAGGTCTTCCTCACCTCAGCACCCCTCTTCACGCGGCGGCGGCCGCGGCGGCGATCCAGTCACAAGGTCAGTGACTGGGGGGTCAAGTTCACATGGAGTTGCAGCGCGGGCGCGCTGACAGCCTTATTCACAGGGCTGTGTGGGAAGTGTTCTTGGGGGACAGTCCAGCTGTCGGTGTGGATAGATAGGGGGTGAAGGCCTAGCGCTTAGGACACAGCGCTTCGCCTCGTGCTCCCCATTCGACGGTTTCACTTGAGATCCTGTTACTCTTGGATTCAGCAAAGTTCTTCTTATGAACAGTGGGGGGGGGTTGTGAGTTGGTGATTCTGGGAGTGCTTGATGTTCCTCCCGGCACGCTGGAGATGGTTCCCTGGGTCCCCTCACACTGGGCAAGATCAGTGGGTGGTGGGCGTTCCTCAGCTATCTTACGGCATCAGGGCCTTGACCCTGTCAGCAGCAGTAGTGTAGGTCTCCCCCTAGGCCCTAAAGTCTATACTCCGGCGCAGGTTCTCCCAGGTTCAGCGGTGCCTCAACCTAACTAACTAAAAGGTTTTCCCTCCAAGCCTCTTATACCCCTAGGTCAGGTGACCCTCCTAAAGGCGGCAAAACGTAACTCCTCCCACAGCCCGGAAGGTTCTGGAACCTTCCACCTACCTAGCTATGGGGCCCAGAGGCGGGGACGGGATGGCTACTGTATCCCTTGTCCCAGCCTGACTCTGGCGACTAGCGTGTATGTGTGGAAGGCCCTCTGCAGTAGCAGGGGCCTGTGGCAGCCATCTTTAGTGAGAGAGCACCTGCACCTCAGCACTGACCAGCAGTGGCAAGGCGCCCGGAGACCTAGGTCCAGTAAAAATACGGTGGCAAAAATGAGGCACAAAAGGGAAAAAAACAGGGCAAGACCACCCTAGGGCTGACAGGTCTAACACTGGCTTTCTGAGGGGCTGTTCTTCTATATCTGGGTGAGGTTTCGTACATAACTCTGTAATCTGTAAACAATCATGTTCATTTTCTTCATCATCTTTAATTTTCTCATGATATGGGTCTGGTATTAAGGTCGCTGGATTTATTATAGTACACCTTACCATGGTCACATTTTCAGCTCCCATTATTATTCTTTCATATTTAGTCAGCCGGCTAGGAGTAAGATGTTGTGTTCTGGTTCTTGTTAATAGAATCACAACAGCATGTGGAACAAACACCTTTACAGGATGTCCCATCACAATTGACTCACTTTGTTCAATGCTCAAACAAGTAGCTGCCACTGCTTTTAAGCATCCTGGCAACGCGGCTGCTACTGGGTCCAATGTAGCAGAAAAATATGCTATAGGACGTCTGTCTATACCGTGTCTCTGGGTTAGGACAGAAAGTGCACAATTTTCTCTTTCATGACAGAATAATGCGAATTCTCTTTTATAATCCGGCATGCCTAGCGCTGGTGCTGAGCACAGAGCATTTCTCAATTTTACGAAAGCTCCTGCACTCTCATCATCCCAATCAACTGGGTCCTTTGCTTTCTTTCTTGTCATTTGAATTAGGGGCTTTGCTAACAAGGAAAATCCTAGTATCCATTGTCGACAGTAACCTACTATTCCTAGGAACATTCTCACTTGTCTTTGGGTTACAGGCATTTGCATTTTCTTTATTAATTTTACTCTTTCTGAGGTTATTCTTCTTTTTCCCCTCTCAATTTGGTGTCCCAGATATTTAACAGCTGTTGTACAAAACTGCAACTTTTCAGGTGAGACTTTATGCCCTTCTTCAGCCAAAAGATTTAATAGTGCTATGGAATCAACAACACAGTCCTCTCTGGTGTTTGATGCCACCAATAAGTCGTCGAAATATTGCACTAGGACTGAACTTCCTGGCATCACTAGTTTCTCAAGGCACTTTTTCAGTATTTGATTGAAAATGGAAGGACTTTCCGTGTACCCCTGAGGAATACGATTCCATACATAGACTTTATTCTCAAATTTAAATGAGAAAAGATACTGGCTATCTGGATGCAATGGTATTGAGAAGAACGCTTGACATAAATCAATTACTGTGAACCATCCTGCACTCCAAGGAATTTGGTATAGAATTACTGCAGGATTTGGCACTATGGGACAACATGGTTCCACTATTTTATTTATTTTTCGCAGGTCCTGAACAATCCTATATTTTTCACTAGGTTTCTTTAGTCCCATGATTGGTGAATTACATGGGCTACTCATCACTTCTTTTAGTATGTTTTGTTCAACCATTCGATTAATTTCTTCAATGACTCCTACCTTTACTTCTGCACTCATTTTGTACTGTCTGGTATTTGGGAAAATCGCACCTTCCTTTACAGTAATTTTAACTGGGTCTATTTTAGCCATAAGTCCTACTTCTTTTCCTGTGAAATCCCAAACTAAGGGATTTACTGTACCTTTTAATTCTTCTGGCAACTCATCTTTTTTTAATACTGAAAACATCTCATCTACTTCTGTACCCTGTTTTGCAATCATAATTTTATATACATGGTCTTCATCTGGTGTCTGAACTGCCACACCATCCGGTGTGCAGAAAATTGTGCAGTTCATTTTGCACAATAAATCCCTGCCTAATAAGTTTACTGGGCTAGAATCGCATACTACAAATTGATGCATTTCTCTGAAGTTTCCGATTTTAACTTCCATTGGTTCGGTAAGAGGTGTTCTAATCCTTTGATTAGCTACTCCCACTACTTGGATATTTTCACCAGAGAGAGGAAGGTCTGGAATGTCTGCTGTTCTTACAGTAGACCGGGTAGCACCAGTATCCAACAGAAAAGTGACATCATTACCTTTCACATTTCCTTCCACATATGGACCTGACTGATCTACCGAAAATGATGCGCCAAGTACGCACTCCTTCTCCTCCTCTCTTAGGCACCGTCATGAACTGTATTGACAGAAATCGACCTGTAAAAGAAATTGTGAGGTTATATAATCATTCTTACCACTTCCTCCTTGATATCCGATGTCTGTACCGTGCTTTGCTCTGCTTACATTACCCTGAATAGGTGCAGGTGGCAGCTGACTCTGAGGATTTACACCCTGCTGTGAGTCATTCTGCGTCTGTGGATTTAAATTTTGATTTGGGCCATTATTATTCCGGAACTTTTTACATTCATCCTTCCAATGCCCCAATTTTCCGCATCAATGACAAGGAAATTTCTTTTTAGCTTCTTCTCTACTCATTCGTCCTCTCACTTTCCCACCATTCCCAGTATCACCACTCGTTCCAGAATCCTTTCCCTGATTTTCACTCGGATTTTCCAAATTAATTCCCTGTTTCTCGGCCATTTTCACCTGAGCCCACATCACTTTTTCCTGCAATTTCTTGTGTCTATCCTCAATATCGTCTCCACAATATTTTGCGTACTTCAAGATTTCATCAATCGGCTTCCCTTGCCAACACAGCATATGCTGTTTAATCATCTGACAAATTTCTGGTTTTAAACCGAAAACAAATCGATACACAAACTGACTCATGTTCTTGTCTCCAATGTCCTCAAATCCACTATGCTGTTTAAATACTTGCAGTAAACGCTCATAGTAGGAATGTACCGATTCATTAGCCTCTTGGGTAGTTCGGTCTATTTTCACCCAATCTGTTTCTTTCGGTGGTATTTTCCCTTTCAAATAAGTTATCACCTGCTGATACTTTTTCATCACATCATTTGACGGGGCACCTGTTTTCGGATCTCTAGGATACTCGTCACTTGGCCAATCAACTGTAATTTTACAATCTGTCCACAAATCGGCAGGTACCACTATGTCGAACAACCCATCTAAATCCTTCAACAATACCTTTGACACCTTCACAAACCTTTCAACCTGCTTGTACCATTCAATTGGTTTTCTCTCAATTTTGGAAAATCATTTGTAAATGACAAAATATTCTGTCTGCTCCATGGGACATGTACGTATCCTCCTCCCGCAATTTCTCGCATTGGATACATTTGGTCTGCTTTCCCTGTCTCCTTCATCACATATTCCGACGCTGATCTACTTGATCGTACTTCTTCCTTTTTCTTGGCCCACCTAGTTCTCCATTTATCTAGGTCTCCCCATTTTTGTAAAACTATCATTAATTCCCTTACTTGTAATTTTCTTCCAGAGGCTTTCATGTTTTCTAAATCTTTTTCTGAAAATTCTGCTCTATAGGGTTTCTGCAACACCTTTGATCTCCCTATTTCTATTCCCATCTGTAGTGCTAGATTGGATAATTTTTCATGGAATAATCTTACATTTCTTGTGATACTTCTGCACATAAATAATAATTCTTCATCATCATAGGTATTCAAGCGATCTAGTCCTACATTTCCTGCTATTATTTCTTCTAATTCGACTTTCAATTTATGAATGTCCATTATTTTTGGAGGTGTGCACTGTTTATCTGATTCTTGTGCCCACCTTTCTAAATCTTCTGGGGTGACTATTGTGGCATTTTTCGCTCCTGATGAAGTCACTAGACTTATATCTTTTGAACACCCAGGTGTAGTTCTCTTGGGAGTAATATTGACAGTATCTCGAATGGGCAAATCCATCAATGATATTGTGGATTCGCTGTCACTAAAGTGATCTTCAACCATTACTACTGCTTCAGGGTTTGTAGCGTTTACAGGAGTAGGTGCAAGTATTGGTGTAGGACAGTTTCCCTGAGTACCATATAATGGAACTACTGGACCAATTGTTACAGGTATGGTCAATGAATCAGGATGTACTTTTATCTGCGTTATTTTCTGTATTAATTCTGCTCTGGTCTTCTCTAGTGCTTCCTTTCTTTGTCATGCAGTATTCTACTAGGGGTGAATTCATGCATTACCTGTGGTACTAATGGAGTTTTTAACGGTGGTGCACTTGGGGTGCATCCATTTGTCCCTTCCTGATATGGTGGAGGGTTCCTTAACATTTCTTCCATAAATTCGTCTTCAGAATCATCACTTCTCATTAAATGTTTTGTCTTTTCTGTACATTTACTCCCTAATTTCTCCTCTGCTGTTAACAATTTATATAGTCCTTCTGTAATCATTGCCCTTCTCCATTGTTTCATCTGATCGTCCCTAGATTCATGTAGGTTCCTTGGAAAAAATCCTCGATAACCCCTATTACTCCTAGATCGGTCACGCTCAAATGCCTCGGTTTCCCATTCCTCTAAGGCTTTGTATTGAGTTAATCTAGGTCTGGGTTCTAAGTCATTCATCCTCAATCTCAACTTTTGAAGAATTCTTCCATTGAAAGTACCATTCTCAGGAAATGCTAGTATTCCATCATTTTTGGTATATTCTATCCAATTCTCTATCCATACACAAGTATGATAACCTCTCTCCATCATCATAAATGAAGCAGGCGTTTTAGCTGGTGGAATGATAATTCCTTCCCTAGTTTTGATTGGTTTATCCTTTTTAAAATAGTTCTTAATCTTTTGCAGAAAGGACATTTTTCTCTTTTCTCTGTACATCTTAAGTGAGTATCGATGTATAAAATTATATTCTGCAAAGCCTAGGAATCTCCTATCCGGACGAGTTCCTGTTAAAGTCGGATCACGTTTTAACATGCAATCTCTACCCACTAAGATTTTTGCTTCTAGAATATCAACCAATCAAGTGTCTGCTATCTTTTATTCCCGGACCAATCCTTGCGCGGCCTTTTTGGTGACGTTTGTCTGTCCACCCCTCTTTTACAATCTGCTCTTCTCTGTCTCTCGCTGTTTCAACCAATCCCAGCGCGGCACCTGTGACGTCAGTACTACTCCTGACTACTGACCCCTCCTTTACAAGAGTCGTTCCACACCCGCTGATTCAACCAATCCCAGCGCGGCGTTTGTGACGTCAGCTCCCTCTCCGGCAGCTGACCCTCCCTTTACAAAATCTTACGTAAACTTTATTTTCTCTATAAATCTTAATTAAATTTCAGTAACAACATAAAACATTCGCTATCGTGCCAGTTTCTCTAAAATAGAAAAGGTAGTTTTCTCTCATACTTAGTAAAACCTTTCCGTTTACTAAACATACACTACGAGTAAAACCCTTCCGTTTACTCTTCACACAAGCTCCAGAAGTACCTGTTACTTCTTCAATGTTACCCTTTCTAGGTGATATAACATCAAATTTTCACCAGCGTACTCTTTTGCTATTACTCACACGCATAGATTCCCTAACCAGTACTGATAGTCCTGCTTAACTTTTCAGTACTATTTCTGCCTGACAGATAACCTCACTGCAGTATGGCTTCCACTTACCATCCGCTATTCTTTTACCCGGGGATTCTGGACAACATAAAACAAACTTTGAATACACGGATGTTAGTTCATAAAAATAAAATTCTCATTACCCAATTAACAAAGAGTAACATCCTCTGATTACCAGAAAACTGATCCAGCGCGATATTAGCAAACAGCATTTATACACCAGATACTCACTTGGGCCCATACATTCATACTACGCTAATACTTACGCTGGGTTTTATCAGTTGTTACTCTCTATCAAAATCCCTGCTACCAATTACCTTCCGAATGAAGAGTAATGACTTACCAATTAATCCTTTGCCAATTGGGAAATTTAAAATGAGTGACATTCATTATAGTACATAATCCTGAAATAACCACTGAGTCAGGAAGTTTTAAAATGTTTATCTAAAGATTTAGCAGAGTAAAATACAGAACCACACAGTACTTAATCGCAATACCCAAGATGAAGCATAGAATAACTATTGCTAATCAATGACGGTTCCTCAGAAAAGGAGAGGATAGAGACAGCAGCGCAACTAAAGGTTGCATTATATTTACCTAAGTGCGAGAACCAAACCCCTTGGTCAAGGAGTTGGAAAGAATAGGACCCAGGAAGAATGAAGAGCAAAGACCTCCTCCAGGATCAGGATAGGACCGGTGACCTCTCTACAACGACGCCTGCGTCGTTCCCCTCTCTGATACTCGACTTCTCCTCGATTCGCCTGTGTCTTCCTTCTAATGGATCCCGCCGCCCCCTCCTCAGGACCTCTCTGGACAGCGATTCAGTCTGCAATCGATCAGCTTGGCAGTCTGGAGCTAAGAGCTAACTAATTTAGCTAATTCTATATCTATTATACCCTTCTACGCCCATGTACCTCCCCTTAATGTTGCTAAAATATGGGACCACTACTTCTGATTGGACAAGGACAGGGGGTGGATTCTCACACCATATTGATTTGTCTTGTATTTCTGAAACCTATTGTTTTTAAACTACCGCCCCTTCAATTTAATACATTTGCTTTATTTCCCACCCGTCTCACAACAAAATTGACAATTTATTCATATAAAATGTTGCTTTCGACGAGAACATCTTGGTATGTAGTGGTGTCGGCCAGCAGGTCACGGCCTTGGGTGATGTCCAAATTGACTTCATCTCTTTCTTTCTCGTCTGCCTCTCAGGGCGCATGTGTGGAATCTTTGTCACACGAGCTTTCAGTTCACCAAAACCCAGGCCCAAGTTTACGAACTAATAAAAGTCAAAGAAGAAAACATTAAAATCATAAATAAAATGTTTCACTGTATGTCCACTCTTTCTACTCTATTCCCATTTAATTATAAATTCTATCCCGCATTAGTAGCGTTAAAGAAACGACAGATTGATAATGACATGAGAGCAAGCTGAAGCATGTGAAAACATCAAGCAGCCATTTTAATGCACACTGCGCAGAAGCAGAAATTTCCCACCAAGCAAAGAAAGACGTCACAACACGTGATGTGGTTGGGACATGCGCATTAGGGTTCCCGCACTTTAGCGGCCATTTTGGATTACAGACAAGCGTTATTCATTAGTAAAACACATAGGCAAGCATCCTTTCTATTCGTGTAGTGTATGCAAGGATTAGTAGAGACAATACAAGTTTAATAAATTAATACTATGAGGATGTTGCATACGAGCAAGTCTCATTTATGAGTCCTTGCTCCATCACGTCTATTTCATGCTGATGAACTATCATGGCCTCAGCCATTTTAGTAAAAGGTTTACTCTCAGGTTTTGCCTGACATTTCCATAACAAAGTCTTGTCTTTCCATTATAAATGTGGAGATTTTCTGTGTTATGCCCTTTTCTTTTTAATAGGAAGTCCCTTGACTTGCCCTATCTGTATTCATTGGTGTATGGATTCTTCTGACTGTGGACTATTAGTTTTTACATCTATTGATCCATCAAAGACAGATGGGGAAGTTACCGCTTGAGCCAAGAAATAGAAAAGTGATGCTTGTTACAGCTGCCAACCTGTTGGTTGCAGGTAGATATGTAATAAAATAGTGATTTCCCTGGCATATCTCAGTAACGCATTGTCTACATACTGAATGAACATATTTTTAGCACATAGCTTTTTCATTTCTGCCCCAGAAGCTCTGTAATTACATTGCAAAGGATCATCTTGCTCGATAAGTGGTATAGACCAAGAGGCAGCATTGTCTCGAAGGTAAGACATAACAAACATCCCTTTAGATTGCTCATCTAGAAATGAGGCAGGTCAGAACAACATGTGCAACTGACACTGACTCATGCATATGGACAATGTATTTGGGTCCTCATGAGACAGTTCTGTTGGGGCAAAAGGCACAGATCTGAAGTCACTACTTTAATGGCTGTAAAATTTAGGAAGTGCCTGTAGTCAGTATGGACTAAGGCATTAGGGTTCCAAAATCGAGGGGGCCATGTGAATGTGGCTGAATGCAGCAATAGTTGTGTTCAAGATTTAATGACTGGAAGTAAATTACAAGTGTCAAGAGATGAAGGGGTGAGATGTGCCTCGATACAGTTCAATTGCTGAGGTAACTCTGCCTTTGCACCCTGAGAAGCTGTCAAGTCCTGCAATAAGGTCTGACTATCTGCCCCCAATTCTGCCAACTTGTTAGCCAAGTAGGTGATGGTTATCTTCCATGGATCATTAATGCCTGGGATTTTTGAAAAGCAGGGAGCCCTACATACACAATGAACTTGCTAATCGTAGGGAATTGAAAACAAAGGAAAAAAGCAATTGCAAGTGAATAACTCTATATAAGATTGTTTCAAAGCAACACTATATAATCATTTATGATAAATCATGTACATACATTTAAAAAAAGAACAACAGATGGAAATATTCCATGATTGATATATTTATTCTTTCATAATTTTATATTTTCATTATTTGTATACAAAAACTTTTTTGAGAGTTATATATTTAAAAAAATAACATTAACAGACATAAATGTCACAACAACATAGACATACATATATAAAGCACATAAAGCAATAAAATTACAATTCATAAATCATTTATAGTTTCAGTTGAGATGTCAAATATCAATGTCAATCGAAGGAAGGCTAGCGGTAGATAACACATAAATAATTTTTAGTTTCAGTTGAGATGTCCAATATCAATGTCAATCGAAGGAAGGCTAGCAGTAGATAACACTACGCGCATTTCGGCATATGTGCCTTCATCAGGGGACCATCTTAGCTATAACTGTGCAAAATGACGGAATGAATATTAATATTGTTGTATATGTACATGTACATTGGTTGCTTTGAACATTGATACATTTATCAGTGACGTTTATATCGTCTAGTTTTTATATTTATATGTATATATATGAGGGGTGAGGAAATGTAAAAGTGCATAAGTGAAAGAAATAGTAAGAATGTGAATAAATAAAGTAAATAATAAGAGACAAAAAGCCATGTATTTTATATAGATGGCATATCTCTTCTTGTCTCATATTAAAAAAAGATATATTTAATATCTACATTGATGAGAATCACATTTCATACCTACACCAAGTGTAGAAAGATAAGGAAAAGTGCATAAAAATGCAGAAATAAGAAATGGGAGGTTGAATAAAGTTTCAATTGATATAGTGAGCATGCTACACCTTTGTGATATTGAGATGTAAGCCCAAGGTATAGATGGATTATATAGGTAAATGTACCTTTTCATTATGTGTGGAGGAATCAAATAGCAAATTCGCCGCACTTCTGACTTCTGATCTTTAGGTAAGGATATTTATTCTGGTAAAGACACAACAGGACAGAAAAGATATATTCAGGACGTCCTCTTGTATTGTTTACTATCACTATTATTTTAACTATATGGTTATTATAATACCTATATACTGAATTTATCAGGGTTTTTAGTTATCTCCAACAAAGCCACTCAATGAATGCGGGTAAGATCGCTAATGCAAGGATTATTTAGTAATTCCAACAGTTTTATTCACAACGTTTTACCTAGGGACAGAACATACCAATAATTTTTTTTTGGTCTTTGAGAATCATAGTATATCTCTACGAATGTAAAGCGCTTATAGACCTGAAACAGACCTCAGAAATCACTATAAAGAGTTGTGATAAAGGAGGGGGTATTGCTGTGCTAGATACTTCCATGTATGTATCAAAAATGGAAGAAATGTTAAATGACACCAAATTCTATCTAAAAATCAATAAAAATCCAACAGATAGAATCAAAGGCAAAATTCAGAGACTCACTAATAAAGCGCTAAGAGAAGGACATATATGCAAAAAGAGCATGCTTACATGAATATATCCCATCCCAAAATGGCCAGTGTGTACGGTGTCCCTAAGATCCACAAAAGCGAAATAAATCCACCATTTAGACCCATTGTCACAACTATAGGTTCCATTACTGAACCAGTGTCTAAATATTTGGACGCAATTCTTCGTCCCTATATTAATCATACACTGGCATACGTTCAGGACACCAGACACATCATCAATTTACTGGAAGGTATATCTTTTAATCCGAAGACCCAATGGCTAGTCACTCTAGACATTGAAAGCCTATACAGCAACATCCCTATTCAGGAGCTGTACAGGCAGTTCAATGGTTCATAAATACAAGAAACATCGATTGTGACATACATTTCATTGTAGAGTGCCTCAGAATAGTTCTTGAAGAAAATGTCTTCGAGTTCAATGGCCAATTATACAAACAAGTAAAAGGCATAAGTATGGGCGCTTCTTGCGCCCCAACTATCGCTAACATCTACATGGCCCAATTCGAAGACAAGTTCATTTTTAATGAAATAGCACCTTTTTCGAGTCTGTTATGAAATGGTCTCGCTTTATCGATGATATTTTTTTCATATGGGTAGATACCCTTAACATCCTAGAAGAATTCTTATTATGGCTAAATTTGTGTGATCACAATCTTCGTTTTACATCTAATTTTAGCAATACACAGATAGAATTTCTGGATATCACCATAAAACATGTGACAGGACAATTGGCGGTTGACCTATACATAAAACCCACAGCTGCCTATACCTTATTGCATTACCATTGTTGCCATCCGACTACTCAAAAGAATAGTATACCTTTTGGTCAGTTTTTAAGGCTCCGCTGAAATTGTACAGACATAAATGATTTTGACATAAGAGCAATAGACATGAAAAACAAATTTCTGGCACGTGGTTATCCACACAGATTGATGACAGACTCGTACAAACGGGCTAGATATTATGACAGACAACATCTCTTAACTGAAACTAATAAAATGTTTCGGAGCTAGTCTTTGTCACCCGCCACTCGATGTTAAATGAACAAATACGCCAGATAATAAGTTCTAACTGGCACATACTTAACACCAATAAGGTACCACAAGAGAAAATACCTAAACCTTTGTTTGCTTATCGCAAAAATAGAAACCTTAAAGACTTAGAGGTCAGGTCACGAATGCCCCAAAAACACAAGCCAATACAGAGAAGTATTGATGGGCTACAACCAGTCATTGGTAACTATAAATGTGGAACCTGCAAAGTGTGCTCTATGGCATTAGAGACAGCAAATCTACAATTCAATGGACTAACTATTAAAACCAAAGGAATGACAAATTGCAAAACAAAAGATATAGTGTATCTGTTAATCTGCCCATGCGATATGGGGTACGTGGGTGAAACGGCACGGACTCTTAATACTAGGTTAACAGAACATAGATCTGCAATTCGCACCAAAAAATGATGGCACCCATGGTACAACATTATGTAGAAAAGAATCATACTGAAGATGAGATCCAATGGTTTATTATTGAAAAGATCCAACCTAAACAAAACCAAGATCCAGAACCTATAAGAAAGAAACGTGAGGTATACTGGATCTTCTTACTAGATACAGCTAAGAAGGGCTTGAACCAACATTTCCCTAAGGAATCCTAGCACTAACAGTCTATTCAAACACTGACTATATGTCATCTAAATATCTTACCACTGAAGGATAGCTGTCTGGAATCCTATTAATAGTTGGAAACTGTTTTTGAATACATTATGAGACATTAACTAGAGGGATCGATATAGGCCTACAAGTAGCAATATGGAACCTTGCACTTGTAATTAACAACTATATACATATACAACCTAAGTAATATAAATAACTGTGGTCTGTACAAATATAGAATTAATGATTGACTATATTTCTCATACAATTATCTAAATTGAGATGAAGCTAAATAATCTATAAATACAATCACTGGCATTATTAAATAATCCACCTAATCACTATAATAACATTGATTCACATATTAATTGCCCTGCATAACGTTCAATATGAGAACAAATTTCACCACTTTAAGATGGCTGCCACACTATACGTGCTCTTTGATGACATAGCCGCTTTGAATATGCCGTCAAAGGTCACGTTAAGGGCACGCTTGGTGATGTACACATGAGACGTAGCGTAACGTATTTAAAAACCACGAAGAAAGACGCGTAAAGTGTTGCCGTTTCCATATCCAGCGCGAGAATTTGAACCTGCCACTGACACGGTACGTCCTATACAAACTGTTGTTCTCGTCTGTATTTCAACTTAAGAGTTAGTAGTTAGATACTAACTAGCTTGTACTACATCTTATAAATAACAGATATACTGCCATGTGGTGGCCATAAAACGGGCTTCGACATTCTTCGGGTTCACCGTTTCGACACGTTGTGACTAAATCATGTAAGTTAAGATGTGGGAACCAGTGCGCTTATGTATTGTGTGGCGTTAACTCTTTAGAAATTACAACACGCTCCCTCTATTTATTTGTACACAGATGGTCTAAACCTGAGAACTATAAAGCCGACCCTGACTGGCACACCACTATTTGATACTCTATATGAAATCTACTAAATAATTGTATCCAAAGTAAGTAAGCAACAATGGGATTTGACGTAGAGATATACTATGATTCTCAAAGACCAAAAAACAATTATTGGTATGTTCTGTCCCTAGGTAAAACGTTGTGAATAAAACTGTTGGAATTACTAAATAATCCTTGCATTAGCGATCTTACCCGCATTCATTGAGTGGCTTTGTTGGAGATAACTAAAAACCCTGATAAATTCAGTATATAGGTATTATAATAACCATATAGTTAAAATAATAGTGATAGTAAACAATACAAGAGGACGTCCTGAATATATCTTTTCTGTCCTGTTGTGTCTTTACCAGAATAAATATCCTTACCTAAAGATCAGAAGTCAGAAGTGCGGCGAATTTGCTATTTGATTCCTCCACACATAATGAAAAGGTACATTGACCTATATAATCCATCTATACCTTGGGCTTACATCTCAATATCACAAAGGTGTAGCATGCTCACTATATCAATTGAAACTTTATTCAACCTCCCATTTCTTATTTCTGTATTTTTATGCACTTTTCCTTATCTTTCTACACTTAGGGGTCGATTCCGATTCGGGCCGGAAAAGCACCGACCGACTCGGATCCGGAAAAAATACCGACCGACACGTACCAGTGGCGCCCGACACGCCAAGTACGATGCAAGCCGCGAGAAATCCGACCGACACGTCAGGAAACCAAGCCGACCGACCGAGCCGCTCGGAAAATAGCAATCCGGCCGGAAAAACACGCGAATCCAACCGACCGACACGCACCCGGAACAAATCCGACCGAATCGTACCCGCCAACTCCAACCCGCAAAGTACGATGCAAGGCGCGAAAAACACGACCGAGTCGGACGGAGGACAAGCCGTACGACCGACACGCATACAAAACCGAGCCGAAGCAACACAATACACCGCGACCGACGCGTACGCAGCATACAAAACTGCACAAACACAGCGTGAACGAAACGGAAAACACCGTACGAGACCAATGCAGGGTCCGACTCGGTCACAAGAACGTTTCCAACATACACAAACAGCACAAAGGAAAAATCAACCAAAAAAAGGCCAAACAAGCAATTACCAAGCCAATAAATACTGGGGGGGTGGGGACAGAGAACAAAGACACACCCACAACTCCACCTATATAAAGGACACAAATCACTACCATGAGCCTTTGCAAATGCCATTTCACTGCCAGCACCCAAGAGAAAGCAACCACACACCCACAGCTCATCCCTCACACAAGCCACACACCATCAGCACACCAACAAATACCTACCTCACATACACCCAGCAAAACACACACTCACACACCCTCACCTGCACACCAACACACACATCACTCACCATCACCACCCATCACCATGCCCCCAAGAAGAATCCCAAGTTCCTAGATTGTGAATTGGAAGTCCTGGTAGACGAGATCCTCAGGGTGGAGCCACAGCTGTTTGGCACTCTGGTCCAACAGACCCCCATGTCGCAGAAAACCAAGATGTGGGAGAGGATCATCAACAGGGTGAACGCCCAATCATCATGTCGGCGCACAAAGACGGACATCCAGAACAGGTGGTATGACGTGCGCAGGAGGGTACGGGACCTGCTGAAGATAGACTACAGCAACAGCCAACAGACCGGCAGTGGCCCTCCTGCCAAGCCAATATACCTCAGGCCCTGGGAGGAGAAGGTGCGGGCCATCCTTCCGCCAGTGAGCGTATATGGACTAGAGAACATCCCAGAGCCTGGTGAGTACACAACAAATGTACACAATAAACTGCCACAAAACACACACATCACTGTCAAGGGGAGAGTCAAACCATGCACACATAGCAATTACACAGCAACTAGAACAGAATCATCCCAAAATGTGTATGTCAGTCAGATAAACACAACACATGCCATCAAAAAAGTCACATCCAACTGTGCCAACACATGTACAAACACAACCACAACTACAGCTAGGCAGTGGCACAAATAGAACTAACACACATCCACACATGTAGCCACCACAACAACACCAACACACAGTGAAGACCACTCAAAGGAAGGAATTCTGTGTATGCTGGCCAAGTCAGTGTAGCCAATAGCATCATGGGAGTCGCAGTCACACATATTGCCCCCCCACAACTGTCCCATCAACACCACCCTGAACCATGCTCAAATCACAGGGAGTGGAGAAGGACTCACAAGATGGCTGACACTGGCTACTGCTGGGGGAGCACAAGGCCCTGCTGCCAACTGTGCACCAACAAACAGCAGGACACCACTGACTGACATCCTGAGAGACAACTTACACTCCCTGCAATGCAAGCACGTTCCATGGTGGGCTATCTGGCTGGCTGGATGGGAAGGGGGACTT